>CAKNXH010082207.1:0-13707 GCA_932178445.1 Andricus quercusramuli
TTTTCGGCCAAAAATAGTTTTGGATTTTCAATTAAAGAGCTAAATTTTCACACTAAAAAGACGAATTTTCAACCAAAGAGTTGAATTTTCAATCAAGAAAAATGTTTAATCAAAAAAGATGAATTCTCGACCTAAAATATAATAGTAGACTTTTTATTTTCCTATAATAGGCTATCAATCTGTATGGCTCTAGAAGTTATTTTTTACCTTAAAAAAGTGTCTTTCTATATTTACGTAGTTTAATTATTTGACGAAACTTAATGATTTATCGTTAAGAAAAAGTAGGTTCGAAAGCTCAGTTTTGAAATTTCAGTGTGCATGTAAGGCAAACGTCCCAGTGATAGTGACCTTCGTTACAGCAATCGGGATACCATATTTCTTACTTATTATCTAATTTGAAATTCCATTCAATACTGTAAAACGCCAAAAATATATGGGTTTCATTATTAAACGTTACTTTCTATATATTTTTGAACAGTATATTTAAATTACACTCAACTGCCAATATAAGAGCGATTCCGAGCATGGCTTGCAATGGCCTTGATCCTTAATCGGGGGGAGGCCAAAGGTGAGCAAGCAGGGTCGCAAAAAAGATGTCTGTTGGATTTGGACGCATGACGCAACCTGATGCAACAAATGCGCTACCTAATGCTCTTTTTCACGCTTGAGTGAACATCGAATTTTTATTGGTCCCGCGGCTCCCTTCATCGCGAAACTGCTGAGGGAATCAATTCTAGGAATATCATAAACCGGGGGTTCTTATATCGAGAGTTGAGTGTTTTGAACCAAGTTTCACGATTACTGGGACCTCAAACGGTCATGACAATTGGATGTAGCTTAACAACTGAAACTCGACAGTTGCTATTTAGGTAAATTCATTACAGGAATATAATCTTGAGAATCGGACCATTCATACAAACCTTTGCATATCGTTTTGGTCCAAATTCAGGATCAAATTGATCAACTAGCATTTACTGTGTTATGAGCTATATTTTTCCAAAGTGAGCTATCATATCATATTTTAGCACAAATTTTTAGCAAATTCGGGTCTAGAGCGAGAGTGGAAAGACGGTTGGCCATGAATTCAGAACAGAGGGCGAATCATCAACTTCATTCCGGAAAGTAATTTCTTCGTTTTGCTTCCAGGTTCGTCATCCTACTATTTCCAAGCAAGACACAATCCTATTTTTGCAAGAGTACCAGACAGTTGGACGGCTCTTGGGACATTCTATTTGCGTACCTATGGCGTTCAGAGAGTACAAGAGCATTTTTAGCAAACAGCGTCTGTTGTCTGCTGTGTTTCATACAACAGTCTGTCCAAAAACGCTTCTTCAAATAATGAATGTCTGTAGAATTCTATCAAGAAAACCCACCTACAGTACCGGTCAGAGTTATCAGTCTACTAAAAAAATTGTATCAAAAAGATGCCTCTCTCTTATTTCGTGGTAATAATCTTAGCGATAAATTAAATTAGAAAGATGATTAAATAACCGGTTAAAAAGCCTTTTCAGTTTCTCGTCATTGGCCTCCACTTTAAGTAGGGTAAGGAGGGGCAGCGCCAACCGGCGGGGCAAAGGCGACTTTGCTTATAACATCGCTATTATTTAACAATTTTAATATTACTTTGCATTAAATAAATCTATTATATCATAGAAATAGTGTTACGTACTAAAATCTTGAAAATTGACGATGTAAAAGAAAAATTATGCAGAAAACAGTTTTGACAACGAAAGAATGGAAGATTCGCTGGCAGAAGTATAAAACAATATCACATTATGCGATTATAATAATTGAACGTAATTCAGGTCCAAAGTATATTAAATATTGTAAATAATTGAGGCCTCACCAGTGGGGCAAGCCCGACGAAAATAATATTTTACACGTGCTTAGGTTATAAACGTATCATAAGTTTTGCCGATAAGTGATTGGTAATGTAGAACAGCCACTTATCTTCTCGGCTACATGCAAGAAACTATTAAATATTATTATTTTAAATCCGGTCGGTAGAGCGGGTGTTTTGTATTGGTATGGTAGAAACCTTTGCGCGTAGTTCGTCTCTAGTGCAATGCAAAGATATCTTTGTGCAATGTCAACGCATAAGAGGTTATATCACAGCTATCACTATTTTTATTAAAAATAACTTATTCTTCTTGCTGGAAATGTTTTAAGGTAATTTTTCCAGTATATAAAATACCACAGACGCGAACCATCATGTTTTGCCATCTCCAGATGTTTTGATTTTCATAAAAAGCTGCGGTTGGCTTTGCCCTCGGGTGTGGGGCAAAGCCGACGAAATACAGCTTATTGGAAATAATTGAATTATTAAATCATTGTTCAAGTAATGTAATTAATACTTATAGAAATATGATATATAATAATGCAGGACTCGAAATGAAAAAAGTGGATCAGTTCCACATCTTATTAACTTTAAAAAAATCATTGACTGTTAACTGGCTGGCGCTGCCACTCCCTACCCTACTTTGGATAAACAGGGGCCATGATAGCATGTGAGAAAAACCGATCTATTTTCCTTTTTTGACTAATTTTTGATTCTTAACTTTCACTCTCTGCATGCTTCAAGGAAGTAAATTTCAAAAAAATGAAACGTCACTAAATTGAGGTAAAAATTTGTACTTTAAAATGAGATCAGGTACATAATGAAATGTTTACTGGTTCTCGAATTATCAAAAACGTGGATGCGTGCCTATATTATGTAGATAGGGAAGACATAGTGGATAATGCAAACCACCAGTAGATAATCTTTAATTATTTTGCACAGCATATTTGAATAATTCAGAAAACATTCTTTAATGATAAACTCACTTAATTTTCGTTAAGTGCGGTTATTATACTTAAAATAAAAAAATCCCTGAATATTTCTTTTCTTATTTTCGTTTGCTGCAACTCATATGATAGAAGTCTCATGTGACGAATGAGCCAGGGGAAACTGTCCGTGACCATTGCGTATGCCAACGAATGCAACAAAATTGCATCTTTGTAGTGCAGATTGCCGCAGACAAGGGATTAAGTGAGTAGATGCGTGCATGGCCAGACGATGACACACATAGTGAAGTGCACCCCTTTTAGATTTGACTTTCACGGCTTCACCCTGTTGTTGCGTTGCGCCTCATGAATTACGGCCGCGTTTCAAATAAACTTCAGAACTACTCATAAAGAATACCCAGGAAAAAGAAACGATTGAACGATTGCTTAAAGGGGCCGTCCATAAACTATGTCACTAATCTGGGCTACTTTACCCCCCCCCCCCCCCTCCAGTTAATAAGTGAGAAATTTTATTGCAAGATTCCTGTTACCGACATATTACCGACATCGAGACGATTCCACAGCTCAAGTTTTTGGTGTCCATGCTAAGTTTCTAGAATATTGAAATATTCTCGATGGTTATCGATGACGTCATAAAATGATATTGTGCAATTGTGAGTAGTGAATTTTGCGTAAACCACTTCAAGGTTTTTCATTATCCTAATTAGTACTGTTATGAGAAGAGCAAGGATGATTTATGGCTTCCTTTCTTTCTCATAACTATACTAATTGAGATAATAAATAATCATGAAGTGGTTTACGCCAAATTCGTTAGTCACTTACAATTTCTTATTCTGCGTTTTTTCACGTTTCTAGTGAGTTGTTGTGGTGAGTGGAATTTTCGACGGTAAATTAGATTTTTAAACAACAACAAAAAATTAATTGTCGAAGAAAAATGTAAATATTTCAACCCAATAAGATTTGAATTTTAAATCAAAAAGAAAGAAACATTAATTAGCAACCAAGAAGATGACTTTTCTACCACAACGGATGAATTTTCATTCCGAAAGAACGAAGTGTCAACAAAAGAGTCATTTCGACCAAAAAAGATTGCCTAACAAAATATTTTAATTTTCAACAAAATAGTCGAATTTTTAAGCAAACAGCTGAATTTTTAACCTACAAAGATGAATTTTCAACCAAGAAGATTAATTTTCTACTAAAAAAGTCGATGTTTCAACAAAAGAGATAAGTTTTCAACCTTAAAAGTCGAATATTTAAAAAAAACAGTCAACATGAAAAGATGCATTTTCAACCAAATATATGAATTTTCAACTTGAAACAAAAAATTAGTTTTCAGTCAAAAATGGAATACATAGTTACATTTTGAGTTTGAAAACGTAATTTTTAATAAAAAACAAACTTTCTACTTGATAAATTCAAAAAGACCAATTTTTTAACAAAATAGTTGAATTCCTACTCAAGAAGATCAATTTACGAGAAAGAAGGAGATTAATTTTCTACCAAAATAGACGAACTTTCCACAAAAGATCTAAGTTTTCAAGCTAAAAAGTCAAATTTTTTAAGGACCAGTTGACTTTTATACATGATGAAACGAGTTTTCATCCATTTGAATCAAACGTGAAAAAGAATTTTTAACCAAATAGTTGAATTCTGAATCGAATGAATAAAATTTTAATCAAGAAAGATGAATTTGAAACCAAATAGTTTCATTCTCCACTAAAAAAGATATCTTTTGATCCAAAAATGGAATCATCAAATTCTTAGTTTAAAATATTATTTGTCAACAACAACAACATTTTAACTAGCCGAATTGAAACAAAAACGATGAATTTTCAATCAAATATTTGAATCATCAAAAAAAGATTAATTGGGCCAAAAATAAGATTAATTTCCCACCCAAGAAGACGAATTTTCACTAAAATAACGAAAAATATGAATTTTCAAGAAAAAGGTTGATTTTCTACCAAGTAGTTAAATTTCCACATAATTTATTTAATTTCTAACCAAATATTTTTATTTTCTACCGAAAAAGATGAATTTTCAACAGGAAAGGTAACTTTTCCAGTTAAAAAGTGGAATTTTTTGAAAAACAGATCATGAAAAGTATAAATTTAGTACACATGAAAAGATGAACTTTTAATAAATATTTGAATTCTAAACTAAAAAATATAAGGTGTCAACCACAAGTGGAATAGTTTTATTTTCAGTTTAAAAAATGAGTTTTCAATAAATAAAACGAATTTTTTACCTATTAAATTCAACGAAAAAGAATGTATATTCAACAAAATAGTCGAATCCACAACCAAAAAAATGAATTTTTGAAAAGAGGATTAATTTTCTACCCCAAGAAAACGAATTTTCAACAAAATACATGAATTTCCTTTAAAAAAGTTGCATTTTCAACCCTTAAATATGAATTTTAAACAAAGAAGTTAATTCAAAATATTTGGTTCAAAATGCAATTATTTTAGATCAAAGTTAAAATTTTTCTTTTGGAAAATTCGACCATTTGTTGCAAATTTATATGTTAAGCCTTCAACTACTCGGTTGAAAATTCAAACTTTGCTGAAAATTCCTTTCGTTTTCTTGAAAAATTAACTACTTGGTAGTAAACGCAACTGTTGGGCCATAACATAATTTGTTCTGTTTGTTGGGAATTCAACTATTTGGTAGAAAATTAATTGTCTTTGTTTGAAAATTCAACTATTTTGTTGAAAATGCGACACATCTCGACTGGAAATCTTATTGCATTTCATATTGAATTCAGTGTTGTACCTGTACATTAATTTTATTTCAAAGAATTTATTCTCCTATTCTCGCAAAAAAAATCATCTGGCTTCACCTGTTTTGAGAGCATTTTAGGCTGTGAAGTATGTTAAAATATTATGATTTTATGTTTCATTTTAAGCGTTTATCAAATGAAATCGAAAAAAAATTGTGGTTAAAGGGGGTGCGGGGAGTGTTCGACTTTGTGATGTCAACCGGTAGGGTTCAAGCTTTGTGTGATGATGATCTATAACGATAAAGGGGAAAGGTGGAAAAAGTTTCGACACTTTTCAATCTGATCAAAATTTTTAAGGTTTTAATATTTTACACAAATTAAAAAATTTGGAATCAGTGAGCGAGTGAAAGAAATTATATACCAGATTTTCAAATTCTGTTATGCCCTTCCAATTTTTAAAATAAATAAGACGTTAAATTGGAAATCCTAGTGGATCGGTCGCTAACGGAAACAGCCAATTAAGATTGCAGATTCACTGAGGCTTCAAACCGATTCAAAGTTTCCAATCGATTCTCTGTTTCTGGAAATCGACGAGCTTGATCTTGATGAAAACTCTAATCCACCTGAATCATCGATGCTACAATTTTGTTCTTATTTGTATACCAAATTGCTATTATTGCAACCAAAATTGTAGTCATCAAAATACTTCAAGTATAATTTTATCAAATTATTCCCCATCAGCTGTAATCGCACTCATTTACGACAAAAAAATCCTTTGATCTCGGAAAATGAGACTCAACATGGGTTATTTCTCTCTCAATCTTCAGCATATTTTCAAAATTAATTTCCTCTTCTCATTACGTACGAAGTTCATGAGAGATATTTGCGTACGAAATATTTGGTTTAAATTTGGATGCACCAAGGTCGTACAAAATATTTCTTTACACTTGTACAAATCATATCAGCTTTAATTTGAGCAAAATGAGTCCCTTGTTTATGACCCTTCTATTCTCGTAGAAAAGAGAGCATTCTGCTGGGTCTAAGAGCAAAGATCAAAAGGTCCTTTCTGCATTCTGAGATTTCTGAGTCGTATTGTTCTACAGCCATTAATGTCACGCTGAAGATTAACCAGGTTCAGCTCTTTTGTTTTTCACTTGACTTGTCTTCTCTGTTGTTCTCGAAACAGAAACATGCTATTCAGTTAGAGAAATGTTATGAAAGGTATTCCCAGAAGATTTTTTCAAAAAGGTATTTTTGAGTACGTTCAGAATTAGCATCATCTTGATCGTTTTTTCTTCAACTACAACCTGAACGCTTCGGAATTTTGTTCGGATTAGTCTACAAAAAAGGGTTTCGTAGACTACACCAGACTCTCGGTTTAGGAACAGTGTCGGGGGTTGCCTGCAAATAGCCATGTTCTTATATAGCGAGTATCGAAACCTAAACAGCGAGGGCCGCCTGAACCGTTTCCACAATACTGCGCAATATGCTCGACTAAGTACTCTCACACTGCGGCCCTTCCGAGGCGATAGTGGCAACCTTCTCTCTCCCTGCGCTCTGAGAAACTGCGTGGGCCAGAAATTCCAGGAATTCCTAAACCGCAAGTTCCTAAACCGAGAGTCTGCTGTATTAAGACGTTCAAACATAGTTCAAATCTCCCCCTCTCATACTTTCTTTTCCCTCTCCTCCTCTACTTCTTCTACCCACACATCACCCTTCTCTTTCACTATCTTCTCACTTTCCTTACTTACGCTCCCCTCATTTTTGGTGATTTACCCTCAATTTGTCTACTTTTCCCACCCCCATTTCCTTTACTTCCCGCCCGCTTATTTCCCCTCAATCTTCCCTACTTTCTCTCCCCTTATTACCCATAAATTTCCCGTACCTCACCTTTCATACTTTCCACTACTTCCCCTCCTCTTATTTCCCTCCGCTTCCCCCACTTCCCTATCCCTCATTTTTCACCACTTACTAATCCCTCATTTCTTATTACTTACTCTACTTCCCCTCCCTTAATTTCCTCTACTCCGCCCGTTCATTTCCCCTTATTTCTCCTACTTGCCCTATCGCCATTTTCTCTCACTTCACAGTGGGCTGGGAGACCACCGAAAGTGGACAATAGTCAGATTTTTTTTGGATTTATATGAAACTTGGTATAAAGGGGTTTTTGAGGTCCCTGATTTCGAATTTGACGTCAAAATTAATAAATTCAAAATGGCTGATCCAATATGGCTCCTGAAATTTCTAAATTTTTACTTATTTATATGAAACTGTGTGTAAAAAGATTTCTGAGGTCGCTGATTTCGAATTTGACATCAAAATTCATACATCCAAAATGGCGGATCCAATATGGCGCCTGAAATTTCTAAAATTTTACATATTCATATGAAACTGGGTATGACGGAGTTTCTGAGGTCGCTGATTTCGAATTTGACGTCAAAATTCATAAATTCAAAATGGCGGATCCAATATGGCGCCTGAACTTTCTAAATTTTTACTTATTTATATGAAACTTGGTGTAAGGAGGTTTCTGAGGTCGCTGATTTCGAATTTGACGTCAACATTCTTAAATTCAAAATGGCGGACACAATACGGCATTAATAACTGTGCAGTTGACTTCTGGCCACTTTTGGTGGTCTCTCAGCCCACTGTGCAATTGCCCTACTTCTCTTCCCTTATTTCCCCTCCTCGGAAAAAAGTACAATGGACGGACGGACATCCGACAGAAACTATCTGCCTGAAAAAACTGTAAATCAGAGAAAATTCAGGAAATTTGATTGATCAGGGAAAGGCAGGGAAAAATCAGGGATTTTGAAGAAGAGGGAATTAGAATAAGGGACTCCAGTGAATAAGGGAATAAGAGGCACTTTAAATAACTGTTATAAGGATACTAACTTTGAAATTGTTTTCTTCCACTTACAAAAGATTCTATGGCAACAATTTTACAAGATTGAGATTCTGGTCTTTGAATATCAATGGTTAGGGAAAATGAAAAAATTGGTAAGGGAAAAATTAGGGAATTTTGAAAATTAAGTTTTGTGGCCGCCCTGATATGATATGCTTCTCAGTAATTTATTTGTTCCTTCCTCCTAACAATTAAATTACTTTATTGAAGGCTGAACCACCTTGTTAAAAAATCATTTCTTTTGTGGAAGATTCATCATTTTAATTGAAAATTTATCTCTTTGGTGTGAAATTAATTTCTTCCCATTGTAAATATATAATATGCATTATGTAGAAACGTGAATATATAAATTTCACTTGAAGATTCAGAAATTTATTCGAAAATTCTTCTCTTTCGTTTTTTTTTTCACTGAAAATTGAACTACTTGGGTAAAAGTTGAACTACTCGCGAATTTCAATTGTAGTAATTTCGATTCATGAGTTTCAAGAATTACGCCGCAGCGGTGGTTTTCTGATGAGAGGAGCCGCGGGGCCGAAAGGGAGGTCGTCCATGGTCAGTCACCCTAGACAAAACAGGAGCGTAGCGATAAAGCGCTGTACCCTAACGACAGGGGCATAGCGAGCCTCTTCAGTTTTTGGGGGTGACAGATCCGCATTTAGTACAGGGCCAGCGGGGCCATGGCCCCAGGGCCCCCATCAATTAGGGGCCCCCACCAATGCGGAAACAATTGAATATTTTCCATACGCACGCTTCTCCATCGGCTCCTACTTCGATGACCTTTTTTTCAGAAGCCAGTCCCTGGTCACCGCTTAAGGGCCCCCACATTTTAACCGGACATGGGGCCTCTACAATCCTAAATGCGGCCCTGGGGGTGGGGGGGGTGACTATTGCCATAAATGTCAAGTGAGGAAGTGTAATTCGTCGCTGGCTTCTAAACAAAAAAAAAGTGAATGCAAGCCGAAGCTGATTCAGAAGTATGTGTATGTATGTATCAATCGTGTAGAGTCGCAGCGATTTTGATTTGCCGTCAAGTTACCTTTTTTTACAGACTCTCCGACTTTATAGTCGAATTACTCGAAAATGCCGACTCGGCACGACCATTTGGGAGAGTGTTACACCTTGCACCCCCCCCCCTCCCTTTTCGGTACAGCCCTGCCTAACGGCCAAGCTGGACAACTGCGTCACAGTGCGTCAGTTCACTCTCAATGGTTTGCGACCCTGATGTTAAGCTTTCGATTAATTTCAATTCATGTAAAAGGTCAGAACCAAACCTGTACTACAATTGAAAAATCGCGTGTATTTTGTTGAAAATTTTTTTTTTTGTAGGTCTTTGGTTTATAATTTTTTTCGGTTTAAAATTAATTTTTCAAACTGAAAATGTAACTTAACTATTTTTGCTTGAAAATGTAACTACTTTGTTGAAAAATGCCGTTTTATAATTTTGTTGGATAATCAGTTTTTAAAAAATCAATTCGGAAATTCAACTATTTGGTTGAGAATTCATCTTTATCAATTGAAAATTAACTTCTTTGTGGAAAATTCATCTTTTCGTGTTAAGAAGTCAACTGTTTTCAACAGCATTGGAGTTTTTAGCTTAAAAATTCATCTATTTGGATGAATGTGCAACTGCTTTTGGTAAAAATTTAATCTTGTTTGTTTGAAAATTCATGTTTGTAGATAGAAAGTTCAACTATTTTATAGAAAATTCATATCATTGGCTCAAGAGTTCAACACATTGGTAAAAAATTTTTCAAACGAAAATTAAATTTTTAACAAAATAATAAAATTGTTAAGTAAAATGGTGAACCCTTAACAAAAGAAATGAATCATTTTTAAAGAAGAATTAAACTTTCGCTTCGACATTTGATCAAATAGTTGCATTTTCAAGCGAAAAAGATCAATTTTAAACCAAATAATTAAATGTTCAACTTCAACAGACAAATGATCAACAAAACAGTTGAATTTTCAATCAAATAACATTATTCTTCAAAAAATTGTTGAATTTTAAATAAAATAATTAAATTTTTAACCAAAGAGATGAATTTTCAACTAAAATGATGAATCTTGAACTGGGATAGTTAAATTCTCCGTTGAAAATAATTATTTATATTTATATTATGAATATTTATATTTACCGTCAAAAAGCATTGATTTTCTAACAAAATAAATGAATTTTCGGCCAAATTTTTTAATGTTACCCTGAAAGCGAAAAATTTTCACCAATGGAGTAGTTAAATTTTCAGTTAAAAAATTAGTTTTCAACTAAAAAAGAACAAATTTTGGGTGTACTTCCGAATAGCACTTGCCTCAGTTTTGTTAAACTCCCTATAATCATGTATTTTGACACGCTGATTGCGAAAATCATAGTGCGATTTAACGCAACTTTGATTTTCATGGTGAAAACTATAGAAAACCCATAAAACTCATGGATTTTCGAATTTATTTCGGTAAATACAGAAAATTTCGGAAAATTTTGTGAACCAAAGTTTTAGATCCGATCAAAATATACATTTTCTATTCCACTTTTCCTCTATAGTATTGATAGTTTTTGAGAAAATCTCTATTGAAATTTAGTAAGTACAACAACAGGCTTGAATCCACACGGAAAAAATATGCCCGCTTCGCGGGCACATTCTCATTGCGCGCTGCGCGCTCGGTCTTTATATTTCCCACACATTTGTACACAGACCTTTTGAAATTAAAGGTCAAAGCATGAACAACTGTAATTTCATCGTTGTGAATTCTCTTTTGTTGAAGCTCTTTCGGCTTTAACGAACACAATCTTATCACGTATCTTGTGCTTCGCACTCGATTTTGTCCAAAATGTGAACTTTTCTATATTATGTTCAACACTATTATATCTAATGTACATTATATTTATTTCTGTACCTCGATCTGGTACTATGAAGAGGGTTCTCAAAGCACCTACGGCCTTGACGATTACATTCTCATTGCGATACTCGCTGTTCGCGCTCAGCAGCTAGGGCTATACAGAAGATTGCTTTTGAAAAATAAAACCATGTGAAAACTAGTGAAAATTTTGATTAAAATTTTTCAATCTACCAGAAAATTTATTTTTCTACTTTTTGAAAATTTTCAACATTTTGAAAAGTATATAACTTTTCTAATTTCCATCGAAATCAAAAATTTCATTGAGATAATTTTCAATTCTTTCACCCATCTGTAAGAAACTTTCACAAAAATTTCTGAAACTGCAAAAAAAAAATTTTTTCAAATTTTGAAAATGTTCTAAAATTTTTAATTTTGGTTGGAAATATCTGGTTAACGAACTTAACCTTCATTTTAAGACACTTAAAAAGTTTACCAAAGCATGACTCGATTGGACGAATCCTTCAAAAGTTAGCGTGGCAACAACATTCAGGTAACCATACAGACATACAGACAGACATACAGACAGACAGACAGACACCGACAAAATTTTATGATTTTCGGACTTTGGGAGTGCCGGAACATAAAGATCCGTTAAAAACCAGAGATCGAAAATTTGGACGAATACAATACAGTCTCATGAATGAGAATGTAAAAATTAATTCATAAAAGTCACGAACTTGTAAATAGGTCACGGATACGAGATAAAAAGATGGAACATTATTACATCCTTATTTCTATGAGGAACGTATGGATAAATTTCGAATTTTTTTACAAACAATTCGAATTTCCTACGAAAAGTACTTGAAAATTTCAGACTGGAATTTAATTTTTTTAATTTAATTTTTTTTAAATAATTAATTTAGTTTAATTTATATTGATTTATAAATTTGCAACACAGAGGATTGGAACCCTCAAGACTGCTGACTCACCAGTTTCTAAACATAAACCAGGAGTGCGTAAACACGCGCAGCCATCGAGGCCAAACGAAATAGGTATTATAAAACTTCTAGCCACGAAGGAATAGTAAGGAGTGGTATCACCCTATGTGTTCGGTGAGCAGAGGTGGGACAAGTGACGTCTAATAATTCGTTAATGCTAGCTACGAATGAAAACTCGAATGCTCCCCAGTGCACATGCGCAGAGCTGTTTTCGCAGTCACATGTTATACCCACTCAATATGCTACCTTTTGACATCTCGATGCACATGTAGGCTATGTTCGTTTGTTTATGTTCGTTCAATACAAAAGTTCGAAACTTCAAACGCGTGTTGACATCGTTGGCATGGCAACCGTCAGTGCGCATGTGAACGGGGGAGCATACGAGTTTTCATTCGTAGCTAGCATTAACGAATTATTGGACGTCGCTCGTCCCACTCCCCACTTACAGGGATACTACTCCTTACTATTCCTTCGTGCTTCTAGCCACTGATTCGACGAACTCGAAACACACATGCAAGCGCACACACGCACCGCGCGTTTGGGCGAGCGTGTGTGCGGGCCACGTACAGGCGAACCTACTTTCCAGTTCCCAGATTTGTCGGGCAAGCTTGTGAGTGCTCTGAGAATCTTTTCTCAATCCCTCGTAATATTTTTGTAATTATTCGCGTAAAAAAAGTGATGAACCGTTTTAAAATTTTCACATATAGTTCGTCAATTCTTTCTCAAAGTTCGCAGATTATTTACGAAAATACATCAATATCCAATGAATTTTTCTCATATCTGAGACCTAGCTACCAGTTCGTGACTTTTTTACGAATAAATTTTTTCCGTGCAGTAAGTGTTAGGCAGCCCCGTCACTGGTCACAAAAATAATGTTGTTCCAACGTCTCTTGAGGGCGCGGGAAGCCCCCGCCCCCCCCCCCATGATTGGTCAGAGAAATAATTCGGTCAAACCCCTACCCTTTCCAACGTCTCGTGAGGGCGGGAACGCACCCCTCTCACTGGACACAAAAAAAATGAAGGTCACACCCCTTAACTTTTCCATTGTATTTTCGTCTATGACGTCAACTAGCAAGATTGTCGATACTGCACTGAAATGTGTTAAACTTCATCAAATTTATCAATAATTTTCTCGGAAAATTTTCTCGGCGGTAAGCCCTATAGGGAAGCTTACCCCGAATTTTCAACAAAAAAGTAGAATAGTAGCCAAGTAGTAAAATAAAGTTGGAATTTTTTTATTGTGTTCTATTAATTCAATCAGTGGCGTAGCTAGCCTTGAAAGAAGCCTATATAAAAATTTCTTGGGGGTCCTTTTTAGGAAAATTAACAAGGGGAATCTGAGGTCTGGGACCCCCGGACCTCGAGGGCCCCATATCATTGATACGGCTGATACGGTGGTAGCTACGCCCCTGAATTAAATTCTTATTCAAACAAAAAAACAATGAAAAGAGGAATAAGGGAAA
>CAKNXH010082207.1:18707-33591 GCA_932178445.1 Andricus quercusramuli
CAGGCGCAAAGCACACTCCATTTTCAATTACAAAAAAAAACAAGAACATTTTTCGAAAAAAAGCCTCCGTTCAAAATTGTATAATTGCCTTTAGATTATGTGGTAAAAATATCACCTTCAACAATTCATTCTTTTAGACGTATAGTGGATCAAGCGAAACCAAGCCTCGTTTGAAGCGCCTTAAGTGTGAGTAAAATTCCAACGACTGTATAGCAGATGTCGAAACAAATTTTGCTAATAATGACAGTATATCATGCCAAAAGCTACCCTAAAAAGTTTCATCGGCTCATGTGGAAGACACCCCAAATGAACCTCTAAAGTTTCGAAAATTCTAAAACAATAATTTGAAAAATCGAAATTTTCAGACAGGTAATAATCCCAATTTCGAAATTCCCTGACTTACCACAATTGTGAGAGGAACAACCTAGGAGATAAATAGTATTGATACAGAAAAAAAGTTTATTTCTAAATAATATTTAAACACTTTTAGAAACAACAGTCATGCACAGAATTTTATCAAGGGTCATCCACATCACAGTAGAATTAAACAGAAAAAATTGATTTGATTACAAATTAGTTGAATCTTCAACGAAAATAGATTTTCAAACCGAAAATATGAATTTTTACAAAAAAGTTGAATTTTCGATCCAAAAATATGGATTTTCTACCAAAATAATTGAATTTGCAATCCAAAAAGACGAGTTTTCAACCAAATAAATAAATTTTCAACTAAAAAAGGTCAATTTCTAGGCAAAAATGGAATGGTTACATTTTCCATTTAAAAAAAGGCTGTGTCTAGTCGTCCCGAAAATTCGGGACGACCAGCCAAGCTTTTAAAAAATATCGCACTTGTCATCCCGAATTTCGGGACGAATATACACTTCGTTAAAAAAAATGTCAACTTGAAATAAATTTTCAATGAAAAAAAAATGCATTTTTAACCAAATAGTTGAATTTTCAACCCAAATGATAGATTTTTGCCAAACAAACAAAAATTTTTAACAAAATACATGAAGTTTTAACTAAAGGAATTAAATTTTCAACCTATCATAGAATAATTCCATTTTCAGTTAGAAAAATATATTTTCAACCAAAAAAAAACGATTTTTCAACAAAATAGTTTAATTTTCAACCAAAGAAATAAATTTTTAACCAAAAATAGAACAGTTAAATTATCAGTATGAAAGATTAATGTTCAACCAAATCAAATAAATTTTTACGAAATAGTTCTATTTTCAATCAAATAGATCAATTTTCAAACGGAAAAATTAAATTTCTATCAAAAAGATGAATTTTTGACCAAAAGTGGCATAGTAAAATTTTAATTTCATAAAACTTTATTTTCAACCAAAAATAAAACGAATTTTTAACTATAATAGTTAAATTTTCAACCAAAGAGATCAATCCAGAATTAAACAAATTTGATAAAGTAGTTCAACTTTAAAAAAGTATTAAGTATTATGTAGCATAGTAATAAAATATTATGATAGACTATTCTACCAAAAAAAACTTAAGTTTTAGCCAAGAATAGTTGGATTTTTTTATTAGGTTGTTTCAATTCAGTTCAAATTGAAGCGTAAAAAACCATGTCTACAAAATTTCATTAAAAGTATTGTCATACATAAAATTACATTTATATTTCTTATTTAAAAATCGAAGTGGGTCAGTTTCAGTGTCACATACCAGCGAAAAAAGTTATATATAGTTTATATATAGTTTACAAGACAATGATATTTGTCACTTGTTTTATAGATTTTTCTGCATAAAACAAATGAGAAATATCAGCGTGTGGTCTAAAAACATAAAGTATATATAACTTTTCCACCAGGTTGAAAATTTAAGTTGAAAAAAATGAATTCCTTTTTTGTGTTTAAAATTCAATTTCGTTAATTTAAAATTCACCTATTCCTTCACTGATTTATTTTTTTCGCAAATTTAACTATTCGGTTGAGGATTCATGTTTTTTACGTTGAAAATTCGTCTTTTTTGGTAGAAAATTAAATTTTTCGGCGGAAAATTCTTTTTTTTTCAACTAGGGTAGGTAGAAGTCTAACTGCTTCGATAAAAATTCGTTATTTTGGTAAATTATTAATTATTTAAGTTGCAAATTCATCTGTTTTGTATCAAGTTCATCTTCTTGGCGGAAAATTGATTTTTTGTTTAGTTCAACTACTTGGTTGAATTTTGAACTACTTTGTCAAATATTCATTCTTTTCGTTCATTATTTATTACTTTAGTTAAAAATTCACTAGTTTGGTAGAAAATCGAACTACATTGTTGAAAACAAAATTTAAGTTTAAAATTCAATTTTTTTCGTTGAAAATTAATCATTTTCTTCGATGAAAATTGATCTCTTTTCGTTCAAAATTCAAGTACTTGATTGAAAGTTGAACTACTTTGTCAAAAATTCATTTTTGTTGTTGAAGATTCAACATTTGTGTGGAAGGTTCATCTCTTTTGTTGAAAATTTAACTATTTTGTAGAAAAATAATCTTTTTGTCTCGAGAATTAATTTTGTTTATTAAAAATTAACCTATTTCATCTTTGGTTGAAAATGTACTTGTTTTACATTAAAATTTCAGAGATTGAACAATTTGAAATGACTGACTTCATCAGTGAGTCAAGTTGACTGATTTTGTTAAAAATGTTGTCGTTTTTGGTATAAATTAATCTTCTTGGCGGATCTTTTTTTTTATATTCAACTACTTAATTGAAAGTTGTAGTACTTTGTTAACAATTCATTCTTTTGATTGATGATTCCTTATCTTAGTTGTAAATTCATCTGTTTAGTTGAAAATGTATTTTTTTTTTTTCAAACTCAAATATTTAATTGAAAATTCATGCATTTTGTTGAGAATTCGTCTTTTTGCTACAAAATTAATTTTTGTACCAACATTTTTTTTTTATAAACTATGTATTAAGTTGAAACTTAAGCAGCTTGGTTGAAAATTAAATTTTTTGTTTGGAAATTAATTTATTTCGTTGAAACGTCTTTTTGAGGTAAAATTAATCTGGACGGAAAATTCATTTTTTTGAAATTCATCTACTTGGTTGAAAGTTGAACCGATTGGTTAAAAATTCATTTTTTTTGTTAATGATTTCTTATTTCAATTGAAAATTCATCTGTTCAGTTGAAAATTTAATTCTTTTTTTGAAAATTCTTTCTTTTTCGTTGAATATTAATACATTTTAATTCGGAATTTAACTATTTTGTTGTAAATTTATGTATTTTGTTGAAAATTTGTCCTTTTTGGTGTAAAATTAAACTTCTTGTCGGAAAATGTATTAATTTATTTATTTTGAGAAGTCAACTACTTGATTCGAAGTTGAACTCCTTTGTTAAAAATCTATTCTTTTGTTTGATGATTCCTCATCTTTGTCGTGAATTCATCTGCTTGTTTGAAAATTAATTTTTTTTAATTGAACATTAAAATATTTAATTGAAAATTCGTGTCTTTTGTTGAGAATTTGTCTTTTTGCTACGAAATTAATTTTTTTGACGCAACATTTTTTTTTTCAATCAAACTACCAGTTTGAAATTTAGGCAGCGTTGTTAAAAAGGCAACTACATGATTGAAAATTAATTTGCTTCCTTGAAACCTCGACTTTTTGCGATAAAATTAATCATGGCGAAAAATTCATTTTTTTATAATCTACTACTTGGTTTGAACTGATTAATATATAGAATTCCTGTAAATAAAACAAGAATTAAATTCAATCTAAAAATTCACTTTTTTGGTTAATGCTTTCTTATTTCAGATGAAAATTTAACTATTTTGTTGAACATTAATTTTTTTTCGTTGAATATGAATCTGCTTTAGTTGAAAATTAAGCTTTTTGGTTGTAATTTCATGTATTTTGTTGAAAAATCGTCGTTTTTAGTATAAAATCAAATTTTTTGTCAGAAAATGTATTTATTTATTTTGGAAATTCAACTATTTAATTGAAAGTTGAACTCTTTTGAAAAAATTCATCTTTTTAGTTGAAAATTGTCCTGTTTTAGATACAAATTCAACAGACTGGTTAATTTAAAGTGACTGATTTCATCAGTGAGTCAAATTTACTGATTTGTAAAATCGCTTTCGACTGAATTATCAGTAGTCGAATTCGCACTGTTTGAATCAGTCAAAATTGACTTCAAATCAGTCTCTTTTGACTAATTCAAATTTCGAGTGTAAGAAGCGATAAAAGTTTATTCGCAGGTGTTGTGAAGATCGCCCATAGTGTTCTGGCGGTTGTGTGGAGATAATGAGGTGAAGGCAAGAATAGTATTTTGCTGAAGATGAAGAAAACAAGAGGAGACGAGGTGACTGACGAACACACCTAATGAGACTCCGCTGTGTTAAAACGCACATAATGATCCAAAACGAGGGACGAGAACTCCTGGAATCGCAAAGCGCAAAAGCTGGATGGATTATAACGAGCAATGCGCGAATGCACTAACATGCACTGAAATAAACTCGAAAAGGATTTCGCCACGAGAAGGTGCGTGCGTATAAAGAGGAACGTCTCTTATAAGCTATTTTAACAACTTTTTCAACATTGAACAGTAAACAATTTTTAATTGGAAGCCGTTTAAATGGCAGCAGGTCCAAATCAGGTTTAAATCAGCAAGCATGTGTATTTTTGTGTGATCTGTGACACATGATGACTTTGTGAAGCTCTTAGCGTGGGGTGATTGCTAGAGAGATTGATCAGCGACTTGGGTCGGGGCAATGTTGTAGAACGAAGGTGTTATTTAAATAAGCACCACAGCAACTCTAGATTAATCTGAAAATAAACCTTAAACCTACTCGTACACTTTCCTCTATCACTTTTCTCATATGAACTCCTTGATCCCCGGCAGTATAACGAGGCTAGAAACGAGTGAGTCACGCTTACCCCGAACGTGATTTGGTATATATTATTATTATTACTATTTATTATTATACCATTAAGACATTTCCCTTTCGGGGTAGGCGTGACTTGCTCGGTTGCAAAATAGTGAAATAGGTATATAGGTATGAGGTAGGTCGGTAGATGGGTATATAGGTGTTAGGTATAGATGTTTTAGATTGATCTGGAGTTCTCGTGTTACTTATATAAATGACACGTTCAATCCGCAACACTGCTCCGACCCAGGTTGCTGATCAATCTCTCTAGTGATCACCCCAAGTGGGGAGCCTCACAAAATTGTTTTGTATGGTTCCCTACTCGGGCCCATTAGTATCCCAGGTCTTTGTTTCAGGCATCATATAAATTATCAAAATTCCTATTTATCCAATAAAAAAATCCAAGTATTTTTTGGTTGAAAGTTTCTCCTTTAAACTGAAAAGTCCACTATTAAATTTTTGGTTAAGAAATCATTTTTCTTATTAAATTTTTTATTATTTGGTCCAAAATTGAATTATTTTGTTAAAAATTGAAGAATTTTGTTAATAAGTCTGCTTGGTAGAAAATTCAACTGTTTTGTTGAAAATTCAACTTTTTGGCTTGTTAATTCAACAATTTTATTGAAATTTGGATTCTTTCTTGACTAAGAAATTTTGTTATGAATGAAAATTCAACTATTTGGTTAAACATTTTTCTTTTTGGTTAAAAAAGTCATATCTTTCTGTAAAAATTCCATCAAAAAAAAAAAAAAAAAAAAAATCCGGTAGAAGATTCACGTCTAGATTGAAAACTAATTTTTTTGTTGAAATTTTTAATTTTAGGGCGAAAGTTCAACTGTGTTGTCAAAATTTCCCATTTTCGGTTTTGAAAATGAAACAATTTGGTGGAAAATTTAACTATTTGGTTGCAAATTGATGTGTTTTGTGAAAAATTCGATTTCTTTGGTAAAAATAAATTTTTTTGTTCAAACACGCAACTATTCGGTTGAAAATTAATCTGTTTTAGTTGAGGATTCAAGTATATTTTGGAAAATTCGTCTTTGTTGGTTAAATCCATCTGTATATTATTATGCTTAACATTAACATTTTACATTGAAAATTCAACTCTTTGGTTGAAAGTTGGACTACTTTCTTAAAAGTTCTTTTTTTTGTGGCAGATTCACAACTTTATTCAGAAACTCGTTTTTTTGTGTTAAGAAATATTTTTTTAAACTCTAAATTTGACTCTTTTGTGGAAAATTCAACGGATCGATGGTAAATTAACTTTTTTGTTGAAAATTCCGCAAATTGATATAAAATTCAACTATCTGGTACCAAATTAACATTTTCGTAGAAAGTTTGTTTTTTAACTGAAAATTTAAATGTTCCATTTTTTGTTGAAAATTGATATTTTTTAGTTGAAAATTGATATTTTTTAGTTGAAAATTCAACTGTTTCGTTGAAAAATTATGTATTTTTTTTAATCGTCTGTTTTACAGAAAATTAATCCTCTTGGTTTAAAATTTAACCGTTTGGTGGAAAATTAATGAGTTTCAATTGAGGATTCAAGTTTTTTGTTAAAAATTCGTCTTTGTTGGTTGAATTCTACTTTTTTTATATAAAATTGTCATTTTTTTATATTGCAATATCAACTAATAAATTTTTACCACTGCCTATGATTACGTAACGTTAGCCCTGAACGAGCTGGAAAAGGGGTTAGAGTTACGGAATATTCCGTACTACATTTCTCGTTAAAACTTCAGCTATTTAGTTGAAAGTTGAACTAATTTCTTTAAAGTTCATTTTTTTGTTAAAGATTCATAATTTTAGTTGAAATTTTTTTTGTTAAAAATTATTTGTCTAAACTGAAAATTCACCTATTTTGTTAAAAATTCAACTGATTGGTTGTAAATTAACTTCTTTGTTGTAAATTCATATTCTCGGGTTGATAATTCAACTGTTTCAAAAAAAATTCGTCTTTTTGGCTTCAAAATTTCACAATTTTGTATCAAATTGAACTATTTGGTGCAAAATTGAATTGTTCCGTAAAAAATTGGTTTTTTTTTTAACCAAAAGTTTAACTATTTGATTTTTGGTTTCAAATGGATCTATTTTAATTCAAAATACAGCTATTTTCTTGACAATTCATGTATTTTCTTTTAAAAATATCTTTTTGGATAGAAACTTAATCTTCTTGCTTTCAAATAAAACTATTTGGTAGAAAATATATTTAACGATTCGTCTCTTTTCGTAGAAAATTAGTTTATTGGTTAGAAATACAGCTGTTTGGTTGAAATTTAATCTGTTTTAGTTGAGCATTCAAGTATTTTGTTGAAAATTCGTCTTTCTTGGTTATATTCGACTGTTTTGTATTTAAAATTTAAATCTTGTTTGGTTTAAATATGAATTATTACATTGTTTGGTAAAACTTGGTATTTTTCAGTTGAAAATTCAACCAAAAAAGGCGTTTTTGTAATACAATACTTGATTCATCCACAACAGAATAGTTTTTAACCAAGAGAAAGAAACGTTCAACCAAATTGATGAATTTTCAACAACTTAGATGAATCTTTGGACAAAAAAGATGACTATTTCACAAAATAGTCGAATTTTCAACCAAATAATTGAATTATAAATTATAAAATAGTTAAACTTTCGATCTGCAAAGATGAATTTTCAACCAAACAGTTGCAATTAGAACCAAATAGTGAAGCTTTAAAGCAAAAGAGTTGAATTTTCAACTAAATTGTTGAATTTTCAAACCAAGAAGACGGATTTTTCAGAAGATAGTTGAATTCCCCATCCAAAAAGACGAATTGTTAAGAAAGCCGTTAAATTCTCAACAAAATAATTAAATGTTTAGCAACAATGACGAATCTTCATTAAAAAAATAAATTTTTAACAAAGAAGTTCAACTTTTGACCAAGTAGTTGAATTTTCAATCAAAAAATAATCATTCTTAACAAAAAATAGCCAAGTTGATATCTCAGCCAAGAAAATATTTCAATTATAAAACAAAAACAGTTGAATTAGGACAAACATATGAATTCTGAACTAGAAATTTAATAGTTTATATTTCACCAAAACAATTATTTGAATTTTGAAAAATATTTAAAAACAAACAAAAAGACTAATTTTCAACAAAATAGTAGAAATCTTAAAGAATCAGATAAATTTAGAATCGAAGAGTTGCATTTTTAACCAAAAAATATCAAATTTCCACCAAAAAAGATGAATTTTCAAACCGAAAAGACGAATTTTCGACAAAAGATTTGAATTTTTAACCAGGGAAGATTTTTCAGTCAAGAGAGAAAAAAACTTAAAAACAAATTGTTGAATGTTCAAAAAAGTTGAATTTTTACCTCGAAAATATGAATTTTCACCAAAAAAGTTAATTTTTAACAAAACCGTTGAATTTGTGAAACAATGAGACGACATTTCTAAAGAAACAAAAATACAATGGTTAACTTTTCAGTAAAAACAACTAATTTTAAAAAAAAATTTAACAAAATAATTCAATGGTTCAAACAAATAGTAGAATTTTGAACCAAAAATATAATAGTAGACTTTTTAATTAAAAATAATTGACTTTCAATGGAAAATAGTTGAATTTTCTTATTGGGTTTTATTAATTTAATTTGGGGAAAAAAATCATTCTCTATAAAATGGGCAAAGAGGGGAATAGGGGAAAGAGTGCGAATTCTGTTTTTGAATGTTTTACTTGTAGAATAAAATCACTCATTTTTATGTTTTCAAGCATTTCAAAAAATTTTTTATCACATTTATATTTTCCATATGAGATGTCACATTTTGCGTTAATCCGGGGGCGCTCCCCATTACCCCAATGGGGGAGGCATGGTAGTGCGACGTAGTTTTTGAACGAAGCTTTCGGTGTTTTTAAACTTTGCTTGCAATCTGTGAAAAAGAATATTTACTCTGTACATTAGGGTGACAATTTTTGAATTTATTTGCTCTCACTCCCCTCCCCCTTCCCCGATTTTGTTCAAATGCCCAAAAAAAAAATCTTCAAATTTGAGTAAAATCGGTTAATATTTAGTCAGCTTCAGTTAGATTTTTGTGCATCTAATATTTAAACGCGATGATATATAAATAATTCCTTTTGTAGTATATTCTTTAGAATTCGTCAGAGAATAAGAATCAATCATAAATTTGGAGGATGAATAACTTTAAGCGACTCTTATGGGTCCCCAAATAAAACCCCGCGACAAATTTGCATTTTACGTAATATTGAGGTTTATTCACGCTTTTTGAAGGTTTTTTTCCTGAATAATCATTAGTCGGTAATTATAGAATATCAATGATAACAATAAAATAATTTGTTTAAACAGTTTTACAATTATTGGAATAATTGGTTCAAGCAGATATATAGTTTACCTAAAAAGGCAGGAGGAACATTTTATCTCACCAAATTTTCGACAGATTTTAATACTTTTACAGTATTAATTTGTTTTCTAAGAATACTCTTAAATGCTCAAAGAAAATTAAATTGTTCAAGCAATTTTATTTTGTTTAAATATTTTATTTCAGCCACTTTTCGAAAGATTGAAATATTTTAAGGTACTACTTTGTTTTCTAAGAATACTCTTAAAAGGAATAAAAATAAAAATTGTTGTGGGCATTCTAAAAAAACTGGGAGGGGGGGGGAGAGCACAGAAATTCTAAAAAAAAGTTCCACCAAGTATAAATCAGAACCACCCTACTGTACTTATGCGAATTCCGGCTGAATCAGTTTGTTTAGAAATTCTTATTGCAAAAAAATTCTCTTCTACCCTTTGCTTTGAAAACTTTTAAAAGAACTCGCTCTCCTCACCTTAAGTACTTAGGATTTCAAAGCATGTTTCAACTGAGAGAGTGTTAAGTATGTATCATTCCTCGAATAATATTTTTCTCTCCTGCACAACGTCATAAATGCCGTTCGTTTGATCTCCCCTGAAATAGCGAGAACGTTGCTCTGCCTTGCCGCGCAAATTAAGGAAATTTCAAAGCCTTATATAACGATTTCGCAGTTTTCGAACAATTAGAAATCCTTATATAAAAAGTTTGAAAATACTGCTAGAGGCATTGGCACCGAAATTATATTTTTTTTCTTTTAATCTGATAATACCTCAATATTTTTTAGTTCACTTCAAATTAACAAATAAAAAATGAATATTTTTAAAAACTTATTCAAATTAGGCGCCGCGTGCCACAAATAAGGGTTTCGTAGCCTATCAAAACGTTAATTAAATCGTTCAAACCTCCCGCTCCATACTTAGCGTCCCCTACTAACATAACATTCCCCTCTTCCTCTTGACTCACTTCACCCAACGCCACCCTTCCCCAAATTCTTTCTCTTCTACTTCCCCCTCTTCTTGCTACCAAGCTTGTACTCCCCTTCACCAACTTCCCTTCTCTAGCGATCACTATTCCTCCCCTACTCACCCTCATTCCTAAACATTTCCCCTACATCTCTTTCATAATTTCCCCTCAAGTCGCCATCCCTCATTTACCATAATGCACCTTCTCCCCTTTTCTTCCCCTTACTTCTTTACTAAATTTTCACTTCCCCTAATTCCCCACCACACATTTCCCCACACTTCTCCTACTAATCCACCTATTATTTCCCCTTTTTCCCCTACTTTACCTCCCCTAATTTCCCCTACTTCCCTTCCCATCATTTCCCCTCCTTGGAAAAATGTACGAAAGACGGATGGGCGAAAACTTGACCGAAAATATAAGGGTTTCTGCCCTTATAACCTTAATAGTAATGACTTAAGTTTAAGAGACTTCAAGTCTCTAAATCTTTATTTCCTAAACTTAAAAAATATAAACAATTTGAAAATCTATTGAATAACCGGTTTTTTAATAATGAGTTCTAAACATTTTTGAAACAATAATTAATAATTTAGAATTGAAAGTGTTTGAAATTTTAAAAAAAATTATCAAAGTAGGCGCCGCACAAAAAAAAGGGTTTCATAGCCTACTTCCCCTCTCCTTATTTCCCCTCACTTTCCCTCCAGCGAAAAAAAGTGCGACTGACAGACGGATACCCGACCAAAACTATAAGGGTTTCGAACCTGGGCCGGGGCTACGAAACCCTACAATAATTTTTAAAATGAATAATTTAAAATTGAAAATTTTTAAAATTATATTATTTCATTAAAAATTAAATTAAAATTTTCAAAAATAGGACAATTTTTAAACGTTAAAAATTGAAATATGTTCAGATTAGAATTTTGAAAAATAATCATTTATAATTCAAAGGAATTGAAATTCTATTATTTCTAATAAAAAGCATTCAACATTGTATAATAAAAATTTTCAATTCGAAATAATTCAAATTTGACAATTTGAAATAAAAAAAAAACTAAATGGAAAGTTTTAAAGTTAAAGTTGCTGAAAATCTAGCATCTTAAATTGTCATTATATTTAAAAAAATAAAAAATGATTCGGCAAATTTTTCATAAATTAAAAAATAAATTCACCTTCATTTTCACACTTCAAAGCGAAAATTTTTTCAGTAATAAGACTTTAAAATTGAATTATTCTGAAAAGCGTTCGAAATAAAAAATATTTTAAAAATATTATTGAAAATGAAAAAATGTTTACTCCTCAATGTTGAAACTTGACGAATCCGAACTTCATTTAGAACAAAAAAAAATTTATTCGTCAAAAATTGTGACATCAAAATTTTGTCATAGTCAACCCAAGTCAAACCTTTACAATTTTAATCATTTTAAGTTTAAAATCGTTTACAAATTAACCATTTTTAAATTCATAATTGTACCTTCAAAATTAAACAATTGCGATTTTAGTTGCAAAATTAAAACTTATGAAAAAGAAAAATTAAAATTCGAAACTCTAAAATTGTAAGCATTCAAAATAAAAAAATTGTCCAATTACTCAAGTATCAATCACTTTATGTTTTGATTTTACACAACACAATTTTTTCATCATTCTTAAAATTTTCCAAACAAATATTACAACAATTTTAATTATGATTTTTGTTAATCTTCAACTTAAAACCGGACAAGTTTAAGATATTACATTGTAAATTAAAAATGACAAAAAAAAACAGGATTCCTATATATTATTCGGATGTTTTTTAAAAAAAAGAAGGTTCTAAAATCTTCTCATCAAGGCTTGAATTATAGAAGTTATTTTCTTAATTATCTTAATTCCAAATTGTTTAATTACAAATCCTCCAAACTAATAATTGTGCAACAATAAAGTCTTTCAATTTGATATCCTACGATTTCAAAGAATTAAGAAAACCAGGCAATTTTTTTACGTTTCAAATTGAAACCAAACAATTTAGAACATTTAAATATAAATTTATTAAATTCATTACTGACTAAAATTTACACCAAACAATTTGAATCTAAAATTATTAAATTAAAAGCTGACGATCAATTCTTTTAATATGAAATTTTGTAATTTTGAAAGATTTAATAATGAAATTTTCCTGTCATTTTTAATATTTGAATTTAAAACTACAACGACAAGTTTGGAAACTCTAAAAACTTTGAAAATGATGTTTTCTAATTGGAAACATTGAAAATTAATGAATTCAAACTTGAAGCCTTAAAAACTAAACAATTCCAAACTTCGTTTCAAAATTGAACTTGAACCCAAGTCGTTACTGTGGATTTTAATTTTATGTATGTGAACGTATAAAAAGTACAAAAGTCGAACCAAGTGGGAATTTCTTATCAAATTTATTTTTATTTTTTTATTAATATTATTATTTAAAAAAATGAGATAATAGAAAATTGACTTTATGTTTAGTCTATATCTGATAATAAAATGACAGAGATGTGTATGTCCTTATTACTGCGGATTTATAGGTTTTATTTTGAAAACTGATGTTATTCCATATACAACATTATTAATAACAAATAAACGTATAAATTTAATTAAATTTAATAATTATTTATTATAGTAATTGATAATAAGAACCTGTATACGCACTTGAGTATGCAGATGTAGCAGTAGTTGCATTGTCAAGATAGAATATAAAACACCTCGCCAATCTGGCGCCTATTTATCGCAGTTATCACACCTTTGATGAATAGCAATTCAATAGGAAATTGAACAACTTAATATTTATCAAGGATATGTTTGATCACACATATATTTTTAAAATCAATTTTTGAACTATCTTTAAAATCACATTTCATTTCCTTCGCAAGTTAAATTTATTAATTCATTTTAAATTAAGTATTTTACAGTTAACATAAAAATAGGGAGACACACGAATATATTACATCTCGCCAAAAACATCTACGATGCCAAAAATTCCGCCAAGTAAAAAGTTCTGAGTAAAATCAACATAGTAGTAAGATAAATGGCAGTATGCCCAAAGGCAGACCGCAGACAGTATTTTTAAAAATATTTGATAATAAATAAATTAAAAATACAATAAATAATAAATAATATTGATTAATTTATTATACCATGTCTAATTATTTAAATAAATAATTTAATATATATAATATAAATAATAATGATTATTTTGCTGCTTTAGCCTTTTGAAACGTCAAGTATTCCATGACAACTGCCAAGTACTCCGGCACCAACCGAGATTATTATCATTAAAAAAAAAAAGAGAAAATCTCGCCAAGTTTTTATTTTTTTCTCTTAATAGATTATCACAGCTTCTATCATTCTTTCAATTTAATTAATTAAAGAATTCATATATGTTTTAAAATTACTTGAGAAATTTTTATTTCACAAACAATGCAGATTGTTTTAATAAATTTTTACTTAGCGGAATTTTTCACATTGCAGATGTTTTTAGTGAGATTTCACTACTTTTTAAATTAAAATTGTTATTAAATGAAATACTCGTTTTAAATTAATAACTTATATTGATATTAATTTATCATATAATTTAAAATATATCAATCTAGGTACAAAAAATGTATTTTTTCATATACACAGTAAATTCAAATGATCTATCCTATCTAGGCTATCTAGAATTTAGGTGGGCTTATTCACTAGAAAAAGATTTTTCAATAATTATCCAATCACAAATTGATGAGAAACGGATAAAGAATTCAATCCAATAGACTTATCTTGAAATTATTGTAACAAGCGGTTAAATGAGGTGCGAATAATTACTAACAAAAGAATTTTTTTCATAACAAGTACTAAATATCAAAAAAATTATCAGTATGAAATTTTTCTTCTCAAAAGTACTAAATCTTGCAAAGTAATCAATTAACCAAAAACCCTTAAAAACGCATGAAAACTTCTATTGAGCAGACTTACCTTGAAATTTGTGTACTAATCGGTTAAATATTGTAGGCTTTAGGTATGTCTAATTACTAAAAAATCAATTTTTCTTCATAAAAAGAACAAAATCTCAAAAAATTATAAATGAATCAAAAATTCCTAAAAAAAACGCATGGAGAATTCCATTATACGGACTTATCTGAAAATGTGTGTACCAATCGGTTAAATACTGTAGGCTGTAGGAATGTCTATTTACTAAAAATCATTTTTTCTTCATAAAAAGTACTAAATCTTCCTAAAAATCTAATTAAGAACTCCATCTAATAGACTAATTTTGAAATGTTTCCACCAATCAATTGTTTTAAAGATTCGATTTTTCTTCATGAAAAATACTAAATCTTGAAAGGTAATCAATTAATCAAAAAATCCTAAATAAAACGCATTGGACGGACTTATCTCAAAATTTGTGTACCAATCGGTTAAATACTGTAGGCTGTAGGAATGTCTATTTACTAAAAAAACATTTTTTCTTCATAAAAAGTACTAAATCTTTCTGAAAATCTAACGAAGAACTCCATCTAATAGACTAATTTTGAAATTTTGAAAAAAATACTAAATCTTGAAATTGAATTAATTGAAAATCCATTTAAAAAACGCATGAAGAATTCCTTTGGACGGACTTATCTCAAAATTTGTGTACCAATCGGTTAAGTACTGAAGGCTGTAGGTATGTCAAATTACTAAAAAAAGAATTTTTTCTTCATAAAAAGTACTAAATCTCACAAAATGATAAGTGG
>CAKNXH010082214.1:0-11166 GCA_932178445.1 Andricus quercusramuli
TAGTTTTCTACTAATCGTGAGTGGCCGACTTCTCTCTAATTGAATTAGTGAAATTTCACTAGCAATTAGTGAAATTTCACTAATTCAGATTTAGAGAGTACATTTCCATCTAAAATGATGAATTAATTAATTTTTGATGGTGAACATTTCGATCTACTGGTCAAATAATTTTTCTGGTGAAACGAGAAAAAATCTGCCCCAGCCCAGATTTGAACTGAGAACGCTACATTTCACGAGTGGAGCGTTAACCAATTACGCCACCGGGGCCGGCGCAGATAATTTCTCGTTTCTCCTACATCCACAGGATGACGTGAATCCACGTCTAATTTTAACCTGTGCGTTTAGTGACTCATTCTAGTCCAAATAAATTTTACCTATCTGAATAATTTAATGTAAGAAGTTATTTTGTCGACCAGGGTAAATTAATTAATTAATTTTTGATACTAAATATTTCGATCTACTGGTCAAATAATTTTTCTGGTAAAACGAGGAAAAATCTGCCCCAGCCCGGATTTGAACCGGGAACGCCACTTTTCACGAGTGGAGCGTTAACCAATTTTTTTTCTCGTTTCACCAGAAAAATTATTTGACCAGTAGATTCAAATGTTTAACATCAAAAATTAATTAATTAATTTACCCTGGTCGACAAAATAACATCTTACATAAAATTATTCAGATACGTGAAATTTATTTAGACTAGAATGAGTCACTAAACCCACAGGTTGAAATTAGACGTAGATTCACGTCATCCTGTGGATGTAGGAGAAACGGGAAATTATCTGCGCCGGCCCCGGTGGCGTAATTGGTTAACGCTCCACTCCTGAAAAGTGGCGTTCCCGGTTTTAATCCGGGCTGGGGCAGATTTTTTCTCGTTTCACCAGAAAAATTACTTGACCAGTAGATCGAAATGTTTATCATCGAAAATTAGTTAATTAATTTACCCTGGTCGACCAAATGAAATCTTACATTAAAATGATGAATCTTCAACCAAACAAAAATGAATTTTTAAGAATAGAGTTCAATATTCAACCATATAGTTGAATTTTTGACCCAAAAAATGGCTTTCACAAACTTGTTGCATTTCTAACAAAACAATTAAAATTTTCAACCAAATAGTAGAATTTTTAACCAAGCGAGATGGATTCCGAGCCAAAAATATGATAGTAGACCTTTTAACGAAGAATAGTCGGATTTCCTTATTGGATTCTAATAATTATGGGTGGTCCCTAATCTGTTAACCCTTTGCGGCATACATTTTTCTATCGCATTAACATTACGAATATATGCATCTTAGGGGTTTTTCGGGGTCGCTGATTATGAATCCGCAGCCCGATTTGCAAAATTCAAAACGGCGAATCCAATATGGCGGACAAGTTTTCAAAAAATCAATTGATTTCTTTGAAAATTGGCATCTAGGGGTTTTTTGGGATCTCTGACCACGAATCCGAAGCCAGATTTGTTTTCAAAAAATTGTTGGATTTTCATGAAACTTGGCATCTAGAAGTTTTCGGGGATGTTCATTTTAAAAGTTAAGTTAAAATAAAAAATTTTGATTACAATTTGGCTGTGAAAAATGTACTTTAGTATAAAATTTGCATCCTTAATTATTCACCTGTTTTATTCGCAATATTGGATCCTGCATTATAAATTTCTGAAAAGCGATTTCGGATTTGTAATCAGCGACTCCCAAAACACCCGAGTTACAAGTCTTATGAAAATCCAACAACTTTTTCAAAATTAGTCTGGCATATTGGATCCGCCATTTCGAATTTTTTTAATCTGACTTCAGATTTGTTATCAGAAACCCCAAAAACCCATAAATGCCATGGTTCATAAAAGTCCATCAATTTTTTGAAGACTCTTCCGCCATATTGAATCAGTCATATTGAATTTCAGAATTCTGATAGCCCATTTGTAATCAGTAATCCCGAAAAATTATATATACTAATTATATTACAATACTAAATCGACAGTTACAATCAGAGTTAATTTCACAAATTTGGTCAACCGTATTGGATCCGCCAAATTGAATTTTATAAATCTGATAACAGATTTTAAAACATCGACCCTCAGAACCTAAATATACCAAGTTTCATGTAGATACAACAAAATCGTTTGGAAATAATGCAATTTTCTTGCAAGAAGTGACTTTTTTTGTATTTCTTCCACACGGATCTAGCGGATTTCATCGCGTCTCTGAGACTAATCGATCGACCTATTATTGAAACTTGTATGATCTACCAGTACCGATTTATGAAGTTTCAAAAAATGATTTATTCTGTTTATATGGAAATAACTTTTTTGATATTCAAAACACGACAATATTACATAGAGAGTATTTGTTCGCGTGCTTGAGACGCATCGATTGACCTATTGATTAACATTTCATGGCCCACCCGTACCGATTTATAGTTTTAAAAAAATAGGTGTATTCTGTTTATACGAGAAAAACTTTGTTCATATTAGGAGTATTACAGTACTGCACGGGTGCCCTGAGGTTAATTTTTTTCGAAAGTCTTGTCACTTCGAAAATCATTGCAGATCTAGATTCTAGATCATTTTTTACGTTCAAACACGCAATGAAGGAAATCGCAGATAGTGCCGTCTTTTTTTAAGGCCACTTTGAAAAAAAAGTGTTCACAAATTATAATACTTTTTAAGACACATGCATGATTTCAGCCCTTTTCGACGCCTATGAAGCGGGGCTAAAGCTTCACTTTTTACTCCCTAGGGACTGAAAAGTACTTTTTACTCCCTGGGGACTGAAAAGTGACGTCAGAGACGAATAATGAAGATTATGCATCTATGAGCTTGCATTTTATGATTATCAGCCCACTCACAGTAAAAACTGAGAGGAAATTTTGGTTGCAGTTGATAGAATTTGGCGGTTATTTATGGAAAGTTACCATATATACCTGTAAAATGACCATAAAATACCGAAATTTTCCATAAATTTCCGGAAATTTATGGAAATTTGTAAAAATGAATTTTGCGTATTCCATGGTAAGTTAACATATTGACCTGTAAAATTACCATAAATTACTGGAATTTTCCATAAATTTCCGGAAATTTATGGAAAATTTCGGCGATTTATGGTAATTTTACAGGTATATATGGTAACTTTCCATAAATAACCGCCAAATTCTATTAACTGCAACCAAAATTTCTTCTCAGTTTTTACTGTGAGTGGGCTGATAATCATAAAATGCAAGCTGATGAAATGCATAATCTTCATTATTCGTCTCTGACGTCACTTTTCAGTCCCTAGGGAGTAAAAAGTGGAGCTTTAGCCCCGCTTCATAGGCGTCGAAAAGGGCTGAAATCATGCATGTGTCTTAAAAAGTATTATAATTTGTGAACAATTTTTTTTCAAAGTGGCCTTAAAAAAAGACGGCACTATCTGCGATTTCCGTCATTGCGTGTTTGAACGTAAAAAATGATCTAGAATCTAGATCTGCAATGATTTTCGAAGTGACAAGACTTTCGAAAAAAATTAACCTCAGGGCACCCGTGACTGTCTCTGACGTGTTTGTTTGCATCCTCGAGACACGTCGAATGACCTATTGACGAACTTTCCATGACCTCTTATGATCTAGCAATACCGTTTTATAAATTTAACAAATGTATTGTTCATCTTGTTAATATAAGGAAAACTTTTTTAGTATTGGGAATACAACTATAATGTATATCATATATTTGTTCGCGTCTTTGAGAAGCGTGGATTGATCCATTGGCGAACTTTCGAAGCCAATTATCGATTAATCAATAGCTACTCAGAAAGTTTCAAGAAAATTTACATTATTTTAATGAGGTTTTAATTTGAAATATAAAACTACCGTAGGTTAAAAAGTTGTTCATTGTAACAGAACATATCAATTGACAGAAACGTAAGCTTGAAAAATATTCACACTTTTTTCTTATATTAGGGGAAAACTCCCTCTATGAGGAAGCAAATTTATTTGATACTTATGAGGAAAAAAAAGAGTATAATTCTCGATTCTCTAACATGTTGTCACAGTAAATTCACAAAAAAAAATTACCAAAATTGAGAAAAAACAACTTAAAGTATTATAAATATAATAATAATCTAGGTAGCATATTAAATATCGCACCATGCATGCAAGGGTTAAGTTAATCTGCTCTCAAAGTTAATATTTAAATTATGTCAATGTTCTTAAATGAAGGAAAATGTCTCAAGAATTTAATTTAAAGTATTCTCATACTAGTATCAAAATAGCTTTAACTCATTATTCATTGTACTGTTGACGGATATATAAAATTACATTTACTTTTCATATAACTTTTACACCAAAAATGTATCGCAGAAATAGAATTACACAAAATGCTTTTAGCTATCATTTTATTATCAATGATGAGTGGAAAGTATGAACCATTTATTGTTATATTGACAAGAATTCTCCATCAAGTTTCTATTTATCTCGCGTTTATGATTAAGTGTCTGCAGATAATAGAGCTCAGAAGCCCTTTCAGAAATCAGGTTTTCACGCTTTCTGAGATAACATGCTGCAGTGTGGGTTATAGGTAACACCTTCGACAATAAATGCCACCCACGCATAGCCCAGTAATATAAGTTCAACGTCGTCGTTTATATGATAACACAGACGGCAAAAAGATCGTTGCCCATAAAGGACAAGACGATGCAAATGCTCGGAGGCTCATCAGATAGTGTTATAGTCTAGTTCAGAAAAAAATTGTTTCTTTGATTACATTAGGGAGCATCCACAAGAAAGCTTATTTCCAGCCAAGAGAGATGAATTTTCAATCAAGAAAAGTGACTTTTGTACCATAAAAGATTCAATCAAAAATGACATATTTTCAACAAAACATTTGAATTTTTCACCAAAAAAGGTGACCCTAATAAAGATGAAATTTCAGCTAAGAAGATTAATTTTCTACTGAAAGATGATTTTTCAACCAACAATGGAACAGTTAAATTTTCAATTAATTGATCGAATTTCCAACAAAGAAAATTAATTTTCTACCCAAATAGACGAATTTTTAACAAAATAGTTGATTTACGATCAAATAGTTGAATTTTCAACTAAAATGATTAATAAAGAATAAAGAAAATAATTTATGACAAAAAAAAATTACAAACTGGTTTATTGAAAAAGCGAATCATCGAGTTGAATTCAACGAAAAAAGACGAATAATTTTCTACCCAAAAAGATGAATTTGTAACAAAATAGTTAAGTTCTTAAACTGAAAAGTCGAATTTTTTAGAAAACAGTTGACGTTTAAACCAAAAAAAAAAAATAATTTTCAACGAAAAAGATCATTTTCATTGAAATAGTTTTTTTTTCAACGAAATAGTTGAATTTTCAACCAAAAGTGGAATCGTTAAATTTTGAATTTCTAAAACTAATTTTCAACAAAAGAGTTCATTTTTAACCAACTAGCTGAATTTTCAACTGAAAAATATAAGTTTAAAAAAAATGGAACAGTGAAATTTGCAATTAAAACAATTATTTTTTAACAAAAAAAAAACGAAATAGCAACGAGTGGAATTCAACGAAAAAAGACGAATTTTCAAGAAAATAGTTGAATCCTCAAGAAAATGGATGAATTTTCAACAAAGAAGAATAATTTTCAACAGTTGACTTTTAAACCGGAAAAGAAGATTTTCATAAAGAAATATCATTTTCAATAAAGAAAGGTGAATTTTCAATGAAGTAGTTGAATTTTCAAACAAAATTGGAATCATTTAATTTTTAGTTTAAAAAACTAATTTTCAACAAAATGAAACGAATTTTCAAAAAAATAGTTCAGCCCTCAATCAAAATTATGAATTTTCAACAAACGAACAAAATTTCAATAAAAAATGGAATAGCTGCATTTTCAGATAATGAAAATAATTTCTAACGACAAAAAAAAAGAAATTTCAACAGAATAGTTAAATATTTTATATAGTGTAATTTTCTACCAAAGTAGTTCAATTTTCGACCAAAAATACGCATCTTCAATAAAAAGTTAATTTTCAACCAAATAATTAAATTTTCTACAAAATTTTTGAAGTCTCAAGCCTAAAAGATGAATTTTCTACCACACAGCCGAATTTTCAACTAAAATGATGAAGCATCTACCAAAAAAATAAATTTTTCAGTAAGTTAACGAAACATAATAGTTAATGTCACAACGAAAAACGATTTTAATTTCAAATAAAAGATAGTTGAATTTAACCAAAAAAGTCGTATTTTCGACCGAATAGTCGAATCATCAACCAAAACAGGTTAATTTTCAACCAAGAAAAGAGATCAACATTCATCCAAAGAGTTGAATTTTTAACCAAAAAATGTTTGTATCAAGAAGATTAATTGTCTGCAAAAAAAGATGTATTATCAACAAAATACATGAATTTCCAGCAAGTACTTGAATCTCCAACTAAGAATGACAAATTTTTAATGAAATAGTTGACTTTAACATAATCTTTGAATTTTCAACAAAATAATAAAACTATCAACAAAATAGTTGCATTTTTTACCAAACAGCTGAGTTTCTAGCCTATAAGGATGAAATTTTAACCAAGAAGATAAATTTTCTCCTAAAACATGAATTTTAAACTATACAGTTGAATTTTCAACTAAGAAATATAAGTTTTCAACAGGAAATGAAACAGTTCAATTTGCACGTTAAAAAACTAATTATCAACAAAAAAACGAAATATCAACTAGTTGAATTCAACGGAAAAAGACGAATTTGTTACAAAATATATTAATTTTCTACCAAGTAGTTGAATTTTCATCTTACAAAGGAAAATTTTCAAATGAAAGATGAAATAGCTGTAATTTCAGATCAAGAACAATTCATTTTACACCAAAAAACGAATTCCTAACAAAATTGTTGAATTTTTAAAAAAATATTTTGATTTTTAACCAATTAGTTTCATTATTATATAAATTACATAAATTATTATATAAAGATCCAACCAAAAATGGAATAGTTACATTTTCCGTGAAGAAAATTAATTCTCAACCAAAAAAAGAACAATTTTCGAATTGGTGATTAAACTTTTCAAAAGTCGACCATTTCAATTTTAATTGCAAAATTAAAACTTATGGAAGGGAAATATTAAAAATTCAGCGTTCAACATGGAAACTCAGGACTCTAAAATTGTAAACATTCAAAATTTAAAATCTTTATTCAGTTTATCAGGTATCAGTTTTGGGGAGTATTATTTTTATCTATTTTGATTTCAAACAACATAATTTTTAACTTATAAATTTTAATTCTCCAATTTTTAACACTTTTTTAAAAATCTTGAACTAAAAATCGGACAATTTCCAAATGTCTTCATTTGTCATTGTTTCAAATTCATTCTGGACACATTTAATATAAAATTGTTTAATTGTAAATCCTTTAAACTGGAAATTGTGCAACTATCAAGTATTTCAATTTGATATTCTATGATTTAAAGAATGTTAAATACAAATACAACAATTAAGAATACATCTCGGAATACATCGTACTCTCGCTTTCAGTCCAGTTTCGGGGATTGCCTGTAAATAGCCTTGGCCACAAGTCGAGGGGATCCAAACAGAAACTGTCAGGGCCGCCTGAACCGTTTCCAATTGGAATGCATAATATTGCGCAATATACTCGACTGATAACTCGCGCACTGCGGCCCTTCCGAAACGAGAGTCGCAACCGTCTCTCATCCTGCGCCCTGAAAAAGAGCGTGGGCCAGAGTTGGGTGTATTTAAATCTAAAATTATTCAATTTAAAACTATCAATGTTTTAAATGTGAAATTTTGCAATTTAAAAATATTTAATAGTGTAATTTTCTTGACATTTTTCATATTTGAGTTCGAAACTACAATATTTTGAGTTTGAAAATTAAGAACTTCTAAAAATCAAGAAATTCCATATCAAACATTCCCGAATTTGAACCCTTGAAGAAGAAAAAACTTAAATTTCAAGACCTCAAAACTTTTTTATAATTGCGCATTCGAAACTATAATTTTTAATTGAAATTATATATTATGATTTTCAATATTAGTTTTTTCCTAATTATTATTTTTATTTATGATATGATTCATGCTATCGTGCACATGTTTTTTCAGTGAAATCAATTGGATAATGATTGAGAAAAAGAATTTGTTTACATACATCAAATTTTTTCATGAAAATCTGGATGCTACAATTTAAGAGGCTGTTAAGAGGTCTTGCACATAATACGTCACACGTTTTTCCTTTGCTTCAATAAAGACGAGAATAAAATTGCCTTGAAGCCAAAAGGGATATAACGATATAAATAAAATAAAAACATGTGACGTATTATATGCACGACCCCTAATTGAATTCATTACAATAATCCTATTTTGCTTAGAGTGGGAAAATCAGAGAAAAAATTAAGTGTTCTTCCGAATCCAATCTTGGATGAAGACCATTGAGTTTATTTAAGAAGGTATTAACAATTAACATTGTTTGTATGCACACACTGTGCAGAACCATCAACAGATTAAAAGTCCAAATTAAAATCAATTTTTTCAAAAATTTCATTTCAGATTTCAGATTGTTACCCATACATTCTTGGATCATCATCCTCCCTAGAATTTTAAAGTACGTTTTTGAAGCATTTTTATAGCATCATTTGAAACTACTTGATAACTCTCATCATTCAAGATGTGCAGTATTTTATTATTATAATTTCCTGAGAACCGCTACTGTAAATCACCTTTATCAGCCTTTGTTACCAGTAATGTGGCATGATTTTTTTTTAGATTTTTGTTTTACAGAAGTCCTCACTTAACCCTTTCTCTAAGAAGGTTTGTGAAATCTCATTCATTAGAAAATCATTAGATAAACCCATAAATTTGTTTCTAAATTCTTATATTTTGTCATCTGGTATTTTCGTGATATTAGCTTAATATCTTGAATAATTTCTAGATATTGAGAATATTTTCTGTCCCCTTTGTTGCTAAAACATTCTTATCATTTTTGTTGGGGATGAACACACAAGTCTTAAACTTTTTGAACCAAAACAATGATCGAGACAATATCAATTTCAAATTATGTATCTAAAGCACATACATGTGTCAGTATTTCAACAATCCACGCCTTCTCTATTATTTCATATTTTTAGATATTACGGAGACAGAAACGTTGGGGTTGGCGGTATTAAATCTTCCTAAGCAACGAATAAGAAGATAATGCACTTCTCTTGAATAATAACCATCCTTTCTCAGAAGATGCTAACATGCACGGAAGTTCTCCATAATCTTATTTTCCTCTATTTTGGTCCATGTAGTGCTCTTGGGATTAATTTGAACTTCCAAAAATATATTGTTATAAATAATTACAAAGTCCTAATTTGCACAAAATTTCGTTAATTCAACCAAATATAATTGCAAATTTCATCAGAAATTTGACAGTAAACCCCGGGGTATCGAACCGTGGTATATCATTGTGATTATGAACTTTAGATCAGAATGATCCACTTTTGCGAATCCACAATTAATTTGCACACAACTTAATTCAAATCTGTCAAGTGGAAGTTGTTATACTTTTAATTGAAAGTTCTCGGTCAGAGTGGGAGAAAAATTATATTTTTCCTGCAAATCAAATTTTTTCGAAAAGTGATTCTTCAGACTTATTTAGCTCCGACTATCACTTCTGGAAGATTTAGATTTTAGAACTTCCTAGGACCGACAGAAAATGTTTTAAAAATCATTCAATTTTCAACAAATAGTTGAATTTTTAACCAAAAAATCAATTTTCAACCAACTAGTTGAATTTTCAACCTAAAAAGGTCAATTTTCAATTAAAAATGGAATAGTCAAATTTTCAGTTGAAAAATTAATTTTAAACTATAAAAACGAATTTTAAACAACCTTCTAAAATTTTCAAGCAAAAACATGAATTTTCAACTAAAATTATGAATCCTAAACTAGAATATTTAAATATTCAGTTACAGAAATTAATTTTTGACAACAAAACAAATTTTCAACCAAATACATGAATTTTCAACCAAAAAATGATATTGTTGAATGTTCAGTTAAAAAATTAATTTTTAACAAAAAAACTAATTCGTAACAAAATATATAAATGTTCAACCAGAAAAATGAATTTCCAACTAAAATAATGAATATTCAACCAGAAACAAATTAACTTTTAAAAAGGGAGTTCAACTACAACAGTTGAAATATCAAACAGAAAAGACGAATTTGCAACAAAAAATTGAATTTTTAGAACCAAAAAGCAGATTTTTCATAAAAATAGACGAATTTCCAATCAAGAAAGATTCTTCAGTCGAGAGAAAAAAAAATCAAACTAATTGTGGAATTTTCAATCCAAAAAGACGAATTTTCAATTGTTGAATTTTCAACAAAATAGGTAAATTTTTAAATAAATAATAACATTTTCAACTAAGAACGGTAAATTCTCAACAAAAAATGTAATATTAGACATTTCAACCAAAAAGAATTAACTTTAAACCAAAAATAGTAGGATTTTTAAACAAAGATATAAAATGTCTACCAATTATGGTGAACCTTCCACTAAACTGTTGAATCTGCAGCTGGAATAGTTAAATTCTCAGTTGAACAATTGTTTTTCTATTAAAAAAACGAATTTTTAACAAAATAGTCTAAATCTTCGAACAAATAGATGAATTTTCAACTCGAATAGCTAAATTTTTAGTTAAAAAACTTACTTTTCTAAAAAAAAAAAAAAAAGAATTTCTAACATAATATTTAAATCTGCTACCAAAGAGATGAATTTTCATACCAAGTAGGCGAATTTTCAAAAATCGAGTTGAATTTTGAACCAAGAATGATTCTTCAGTCAAGATGGATAAAAAATTTCAACAAAAATGTTGAATTCTCAAGCCAAAAAGGCACATTTTTTACAAAACAATTGGATCTTCTACCATCGAATATTAATTTTCAACAAAAAAATTAATTTTCTATCAAATAGTTGCATTTTTGCCCAAAATAGTTGAATTTCCAACCTAGGAATTTTCAACAAAATATATCAATTATCAACCAAATTATAAAACGTTAAACCGAAAAGAGATGAATTCTCAACCAAAAATATAATAGTAGACTTTTAAATGAACAAGAATTAATTTTCGACCAAAAATGGTTTTGGATTTTCAATCAAAGAGCTAAATTTCCATAGTAAAAAGACGAATTTTTAACCAAAGAG
>CAKNXH010082215.1:0-23077 GCA_932178445.1 Andricus quercusramuli
CATCTCAACAAATTTCTTTCATTCTTGTCAAATAGTTTGCGTTTTACTGCACACCATGCGCAGGTCCTTGTCTCGCTACCGTACAACATAGAGGGTGTAAGTATAGAATTATATATCGCTATTTTAGCTTTGCCTGATATATTTTCACTTCTGAAAATGCATCCTGCTCTACCGATAACCTTCTTGCCCTCGCATACACGCGTATCCATCTCTCCATCTATCTTTCCGTCCTCAGTGAATAAGCTACCAAGAACAAAACTAGAATAAGCTCTTATGAACCTGCTCTAGTCTCTCATCGTTTAGGACAATGTTGCATATTGTTTTCTTGCGCTTTCCTTCAAACACCATAATTTTTGTTTTCTTTATTTTGATTTTGAGGCCCATGTTCTTCATGCTTGTATTCAGTTTGCTGATCATTCTTTGCAAGTCTTCGATCGACTCTGCCATAATAACCATTTCATCTGAGAACGTTAACCCACGCACCCTCGCTGTCCCAAAATTCACACCTTCTTTATCAAAGAGGACTATTCTTAAACACTTCTCCATGAATATAATAAATAGCCATGAAGACATAACTCACCCTTGCCTAACAGCTTGCATAATATGGAACCGGTTACTCAGTTTCCCATTTACCCCTACACTCGCTTTGTACCTGCATATATTGTTGTTATTGCTTATAGAAGCCATCCATTGAATTCGCACTCTTTCAGGACTTCCCAAAGTTTACTTCTATCCACCTTTTCAAACGCTTTTTCTAAGACAACAAATACACAGAAAACTTTTTATTTATTGCCAAACATTTTTCTGTGATCTGCCTCGAAGTAAATATTTGACCCGTTCAAAAACTTCCTGACATAAATCCACTTTGGACTTGACATATATTTTCATGTGTTATTTTCATTCTCCTATGAATAAGTATTTTTACATATATATTGAATTATTGTACTTGCTACACGGAAAAAAAGTGCTGGAAATTTTCATTGACCAAGTCTGTGACTTTAGGATAGGTCTAAAAGCATTTGGAAATTTGAAAATATCATATTGGAAAATCATGCAAATAATACTTTAAGAAATAAAAGACTTCTTAAATTGCGTCCAGCATAGTCAGTGAAGCACTCCTAGACTCCATCAACAAAATATCACAGAAAAATTTGTAAGCCGTTCAACACTCCAAAAATAAATTCTCAAAGACAGTCAAGGAAGGGTTCGTAGACTGTCAAGCTAGCCATTTATGCTAATAAAAAATAAAAAATTATTTTTTAAATTCATAATATTATTATCTTTAACTTATATATTTATTTAAATATTATTATAACACACACAATTATTACTTATATCAATCGCTCGCATTTTACGCTCTAAAAAATCGGACGCACGCTGCGGGGATTCGAACTACCTATCCTCTAGACACGTGACTAACTTAACTTTTTCTTAACCTCGCAAGCCCCCATTTTTTTTTTTTTTTTTTTTTTTTTTTTTTTTTTTTTTTTTTTTGAAAAAATGTTTATTAATAACGCTATATAGTACATGTTTTGTTTACATGCGGATCAAACATTTATAAACCGCTATCTTTGCTTAGTGTTAATTTATCTATATGTCCTACTTGGAGGCGCTCGTAGATATGTCTATTATTATTGTTTATAATTTTTCCCTATGTTCTGCTGCTAATTATTTAGAAAAAGAATTAGATCGTCTCACATTTGTTCTTGTAATAGAAAAATACCGCTTTGGTAACAAAACTATTATCTTCTCTCTCGAAGATTTATAAATCTATAGTAGCGCAGTGCACTCGTCGACAGAATTGAGATTCCTATGTATTATTTTGAATACATTGTCCATCTGGCGCTTTCTTTTTCTGCTTTCTGTTTCTACTAAAAAGGTACTTTGTGTTTCTAAGTCTAGGTTTTTCGGCTAGCAAAAGGCAACGGGCCCGGTCAATATCCTCTTTTTGAGTATTGCAATATTGGTTATCTAGCCACCAATACTTTTCAATATTCTTTCTGTGTTTATCACTTTTGTCTCGTTTAGGTACAGACATGGAGAATCGCAATGCTATATTTGTATTTGTACAGTCTATATTTGGTTCGTATTCTATTTTTTTGTTAAAGGCATGCCTTTTTACATGATAGATCGTTGGGATATTGTTCTTATCTTGGATCAGTCCTAAGCTATCTAGATACGGGAAGGCTTCATGCGATATTCTACCTGTTTTTCTTATAATTTCGAAATAAACATTATTAGGATAGTATTGGCTGAAAATAAGGCTATTACTGTAAATTTTTGATGCTGACGCTATGTGGTTTCGTATAAGCTTTATCATATAATTGTCTATTCTCGGAATATTCGCTTTATCGTATAGTTCCTCGTTTGAGTATGACCTTGTGTATTGAGATTGCGGTGTTTTATACATTTTTGTGCATGCTCGTAGGTAGTTCCTTTCGAAAGATCGCAGCTTTTCCATTGTGCTGGGGCTAACATTGAACCAGATCGGGCACCCATAAGTCAGAATTGGTCTTATGAGAAGTAAGTAGCAAACTGTTTTTACGTTTACGTTAAGATGTTTCGAATGAAAAAGTCTATGCGAGCCAAAGTATGCTGCTTTCCCTTTTTTAATTTGGGTCTTTACATGATCGTTCTATCTCAGTTTTTCGTCCAGGTTTATCCCTAGGTATTTAACTATTCTGGTGTGAGAGACAGCCTCTGCGTTTTCGTTTGGCGCAATTCTGAAATCCCTCCATTTTTTACAAAAGTGTTTATGCACTTGGTTTGTGTTAGGCCTAAAAAGTATTGTTTCGCATTTCTTTAAATTTACTTTCAACTTCCATGTATAATAATAATCCAAAATTTTTCTAAGTTTGTCTTGCAATATTTCTTTTACTCTGTCCAAGTCTCTGTGCATGACATATAAAATAAAGTCATCCGCAAAGGCTATCCCTCTCACCAGTGTCGTATTATTAATTTCGAAGTGGGACAGCATGTCCGCCATAAGAATATTGAAAAGTATTGGGGAGTTTACTGCTCCTTGCTGCAGCCCGTCAGCTAAGACGAATATAATTTTCGAGTGTTGCTCATTATCGCATATCACGAATTTTTTATCCCTAATCATAATCCAGACAAGTTTTATCAGGTGTTTCGCGAACCCTTTTTGTAACATTTTGAATATTAACCCTTCCCTCCAGACTGTGTCGAAAGCTTTTTCGATATCTATGAGACAAGCTCCTACGAATTTTCTTTCATTTAGCGCTCTACTTATATCTGAAGTTAGTTTACCTACTGCGTGTACTGTTGAGTGTTGATGCCTAAATCCGAATTGGCTATCTGGAATCACACCATTACTCTCGCAAAATTTTGTCAGTTGCTGGTTAATTAGAACCTCAAAAACCTTACTTATGTTGGGTAGGAGGCATATCGGTCTATAACTTGAAGGTAATGTTTCGTCTTTATCTTTTTTTTTAATTGGTACTACTTTGCCTATTTTCCATGACTTTGGTAAATAAAGATTATTTATGATATTGTTAAAGAGGATGGTGTAGTCCCAGACAACCTTTGGCGGTAGGTGCTTTAATGCGATATTTGGTATTTTATCCGTCCCCGAGGAGCGTTTATTATTTATTTTTTTCATTATATTGTATAGTTTTTGGGGGGTACAAAAGAAATCTTTATCCACTTCCCACCTTGGGTTGTAGGCTTTGCAGTTATCGTGAAAGTTTATCGTTGAAGATTCCGAGTTTGTCGCGTTTTCAATTTCTAGTTTTATTGGCCCGATTTTTCTATTTATTATCTCCGTTAATCTAGGTTTCCCCATATTTATATTCTGCCTATTAACCGAGGCGAAGTAGGCTCCCATTACTGCTAATTTGTCCTCCTGGTCTGTTATGATATAGTTGCCTATGTCATCTTTTAGGAGTGTGCTGCTATTAATTTGAGCCTCCTCGATTAGGTTCATGTTATTCTGGGTTATTTTGAGGTTACTAATTTCCGATGCCGTCTTTTTCCTAAAAATTCTATTTATTTCCGGGAACATTTCTTGGTCGTGTATGTTAATGTTTTTGATTTTATTGTACCAGAAATTCGGCTAATCGATCGGGCTGAACACACAGTAAAAAATCTTGGCGTTGTGCTTCAGCTGAAAACTGCGTGGCCGCGTAAAAAGAATTTTAGTGAGGACTGCGAATTAGACAATTTGCTGCAAGACTGACTTTGCATAACAAATTAAACACATTGTTTAAACAATTTTTTTTTTAAAGGAAAAATATAATTTTCCACGGAAAATTATTTTTTGACCAAGGGATGATTTTACGTAAAAAAATAAGTTTTTTCTTCATTTAAACTAAAATTGTTTAAATAATTTTTTCAAATTTGTGAGATATAACATACAAACTAATTGCACCGTTCGATTCTATGGAAAAAAATGAAATCCATGTAATGGAAATTTTTTTCTGAAAATTTCATATGTAGTATGAATAAATATTTACATAGTACATACTACGGCAAATGATAAAATTTCTGTTTAAAAATTAAATTGAGTTATTCTTATTTTTCAAATTAAAGAATTTGATTCCAGATTGAAGAAATTGATAACAAGTCAACAAAAAATCAAACTTTTTGTCCCTTGTGCACTTTTTATGAAACGCACTGTTTATAAGTGGCAGCGTTATAAAAAATTTATTTTAATAAAACTGATATATTTACCAAATCATATCAATAAACAAAATTTTAAACTTAGGAAAAAACTCACTTGCGCTTAAACTCTTAAAAGATGAAAGAAATATTGAGATAGATTCGAAAATACCTTTTATAGATTGTTATTAAAAAATGGTTATTTAAAATGAAATTTTTGATGAGAAATAACAATTTCAACAACAATCCACGAAAATTATTTTAGATTCTATATCAGAATAATAAATTTTGTTGAATAAATAAGGAAATTGTTTAAATAATGGTTGTGTATCTTTTTGAAAAAAATAACCCAGATATTTCGATTCTACTAAGCATTTTTTTTCTAAAAGAAAGAAGTTTCAAGAAGTATTAGTGTTGACTCGATTAACTTCTAAGCAACTTTGTATTATTCTTTAAAATTATAAATGAGAAGATGGCTATTATGTCAATGTTTTCGTAATGAAAAACAAACACATTTTATTCTATTATCAGACACATTTTCATATTTTATTTCAATATTTTTGTAAAAATTGTATATACAGAAATACGAACTTGAAAATAAAATCGTCTTACATCCAGTTTCTTGCAGTGTAATAATAGCCACCTTCTAATTTATTTCGAATAGAAATAAGTGTATTATATTATAAGTAATATTTTAAAAATTGAGAAAGACGTAGGAATACTTAATACCATACTGAAAATTGTGAAGCCTGTAAATGTTCATTTAAGAAACAATCGTACAACTTTGTTAAATGAATTTGATATCTAGCAGAATAAGGTAGCAAGTGAATAACATTTGTCACCTCATCTAAATTTGGAGATTTAAATCCTTTATGCAACCAGTTGTAAACATTTTTTTACAATTAATCTCCTAATATCTTTATGCGTTTTACAATTACTTTTTGTTGTAGATAATTTATTTGCACATTTATTCATTTTAAATAAGCAAGCCAATGGTAACCAATTTAGTTGTCGACTTGACGAACGCGCAGTGAATGAAGATGCGAATTTCGGGAGCACTGAATCATCATCCAGTGTCTACTTCACTCATAACCAATGTGAATTTGTCTCTGAGCCCCACTGAGCGCGCCTCCTGAAAATTCTCGCAAACAGTCATGAACTGTTTTCCTGACTTATATTCGAGTTCTTAGTTTTGGAATCACGCACTTATTCAATTCAAGTCTTTGCAAATATGAAGTTATTTTATAGCCACTTCATGACTGTATACTTTTTTTTTGTGAACTGTCTTATAAGAATTCCAAGCCTGTTGTTTCTTGACTGCGCTTGAAAACTTCCATGACTTTTCTTTATTTTCCCATGAAAATGTATGACCACTTTATAGAAAGTATACGAGACTTCATAAAAATGATGGCCCGTCCAGAAGTCTAGCACTAATCTACGAAATGTTCCAAGACTTATTTTTCCCGTGTAAGCTTGTACCTATCTAATTATTGCAGTTGCTTTTATTTCCTTTTATTTCGTATATTGAGACGATAATCGCCTTTTTCCAATCATCTAGAACTTCTACCATCTCGATACATAAATTTATCAACTCGTACAACTTGTGAGGTATGTAGTCGCCATCGTATTTGAGCATTTCAGCGTTTTTACTGTTAACACAAGCAGCTTCACCACTCTTTATGTTCTTAATTATATCCCTAACCGCAGAGGCACTCTCTCATTTGGGTTTCCTAAGGTATCCTGTTCTATGTCGCAGTTGTTTTGCTTTACAGCTTCACCTCTGAATAATTCCTTTGAAAAATTCGCTTAAAGCGGCTAGTATTCCGTATGTATCATATAGCGTTTCAACCTTACTATTTCTCATGCTGCCTAACTCTGTACTACTACTTCCTTTCGTACTGATCAACGCCAAAGCATTAAACAGTGTATTGCTACCTTCGAAATCGATTTGAATTTTCTTCTCTTCTTTTATTTTGACTTTATCTTCACTTTCTTTGACCAGTAGTTTAACTTTGCTCTTTTTGTCTCTGTAATCATTTTCAAGTCTATTTCTCTCCTCATCTCTAAGCATTGAGGTGTTCAACTTCCTTCGATACGCTTTTTCCTTTCCGTGGGCGATTGCGCGGATTTCATCATTCCACCACGCATCACCAGATATTCTTCCCACAACCTCAGTACCACACACTTTAGTCGCACTTCTAATAATCATATCCCGAAACATAGTCCATGTGCCCTTTATATTGTTATTGCGTATCAGCGCCTCCCAAGTATGATGGCTGATTACTTCTGATCATTGAAAAGAGAAAGTGATGGAAAAGAAGTGAAGCGTGAATGAGAAGCGCATATTTATGCATAGCATAGTAGGGTGGTTCAAAAATGCACTGAAAATTTTTTTTTACTCTAGATGGCAAGTCACCCCCAAAAAAGTTTCCATTTCCGGAAAAAGAAAAACTGTACTTTTTTCAAAATTCGAATATTAACACGTGCCACCGGGCACCTCAATATCCCACTTAATTAACATGGGGGAATTTTGGATTATCGAAAAATTGAACTTATACTTCAGGGAAATTTTTTAATCTCTATCATTGAAAATAGAGAATCAGAACATTTAAACATTTGTAGTAATCGAAACTAAACTGCAAATATAACCACTCGCAAGTTGAACGCTTTTGAAATCTAGAATTTTTAATTTGTACCTTAAAACATTTTTTAAGCAGAAATTTTTTATTCAATTGCTAAATAATTTACACGGATAATGAAAGAAGCAAAAGAGTTTGTCAGCTACGAATCAATTAAAATAAATCTTGCACTCCATAAATAATGTAATTTTATTAATTCGACTTTAGCCAGGACACCATAGCCCTGTTTTTTGTAATTAATAAAATTTCGCTATTAAAACAAAAGCCACTAACCTAGTATTACTAATTTTCCTGTAAGAGTAACCGATCGAATATAGTGCTTGGAATATTATCTTTGAATTTTCCATATACACTCGGACCCCGATTGAATAACATTGTCTGAAGTTGGTTTCAAATAGCCTTGTTATCAAATCGGGGAAATAGAAACGTAAACAGTCAGGGCCCCCTGAACCGTTTTCAATTGGAATGAATAATATTGCTCAACATACTCGACTGAGTACTCGCGAACCGCGGCCTTTCCGGGGCGAGTGTCGTAACCGTCTCTCACCCTGCCCCCTGAGAAGCTGCGTGGGCCAGCAATTCTAGGAATTACGAAACCGGGGGTTACGAGATCGGGGTTCTGGTGTACTAGCCCTAGATGAGTTGGGAATGGATTAGTCTTAAGGAATACTTTGGAATAGTAGACAGTACGTTTCATTAAACCATTTGTAATATTTTCAATACTAATATCTATATCTTTCTATGAACATCGTACCCTTCAATATAAATATTGATAATGTGATTAAGTTATTTATCTGAGTGAGACTTAATATCAACTTTAAACTCAAAGGTCTCTATATCATATTCTTACTTTTGATAGTATCATTTAAATTTTATGATAAATAACAGAATAAACTTCAATGTCAACATTATTTCTCAAGAAGAATAATAAATATATTATTTTATTTATGTGATCTTTTGTAATTATTCCCAATGTTCAGGGCAATGTGTACTGCGTGAGCAGTAGTTTCTTAGACCATTAATTTTTTAAAGCAGGATAACTTTCGTTTGTAAAAAGTTTTGTTCTTCTGAATTCCATAATATTCTTTTTTTTACATATAATGTAAGATGTTCAATTTAAACTTATACAGGAACAATCCATTTTCAGATCCCTTAGAATTAAAACGTGTTCATTCCCAGGAAATTATTCGGCCATTTGGTTAAGGGATAACCTTATTTCTTGCCATCAGAATGCACTGGATATTTGATGAACTACAATCATAAGTTGGAATTCAAATGGTTGTTGAATTTGTATTTGACTACGGTTTTCAAGACACATGCAGCTTTGAAGATGATATGCTCATTGCAACATTCGCTTACATCTTCTAAAAATCATTATTATAACTAATGGCCCTCTTAATAAAATTTTCATGACTCAAAAAAAAATTATGTGTTGAAAGTTTTGACAATGCTGAAGATCGTATAACGTTTTAATTTGTATCGAATTTGATAATATCATAAAATAATTTGTGAGCCTTTTTGTCATTTACAAGAATCATTAACAACAGTTTCTAAAATATGAATATTGGAAATGGGATTTAATTATTTATTTATGGATTCAAAATGCTGCATATTATATTTTGACTTGGAACAATCAATTATTTTCTTTACATGCTATTGTACGATTTCGTACGGCATATTAAACGATGATGAATTCTCTACGTTTATTCAATCCAGTCACAACAGGAAAGAGTTTTTGACAAATACTTGCAAATAGGTTTGAGTATTTATTTTAATATCCTGACAAAAATATTTTGAATTAACCCTCCAGGAAAGGACTTATAGAACCATATAGAAAAAAGTCTATGTGGAAAAGTGGGTTATTATCACGAAAAACTGCTACCAGATGCGTATAGAACCTGCATTTCTATATGGATCTATATGGAATTACCAACATCCGCCGAAGGTATTCCTATACGTTTCTGGTGGTATTTCCACTTAGCTTTGCAGAATGCCTATTTGGCCCTTATAGACCCCTGGGTCTATATGGATCTATACGGCATTACCATTAGTAGATGATAATTACCATTATCAGCAAAAAATTATTTTTCCACGAAACTGGTGCACTTTTACCCAACAGAAATGAAATTTTAAACTAAGAAAATTATTATTTTTATCACCAAAAAAGGAGAATTTTCAACTGAAAAAGATCAATCTTAAAAAAATGGAGAAGTTTCGTTTTCAGTTAAAAAATTAATTCTAAACAAAAAAAACGTTCCACTAAACAGTTAAACTTTCAACCAAACACATAGGCCTTCATTAAAAAAAATTTAACAATGTAGTTTAACTTTCACCCAATTAGTTGAATTTCCAATTTAAAAAGATTAATTTTCCACAAAATAGTTAAACGTTCAACCAAAGAGATGAATTTCAACTAAAAATATAACTCTTAAAAAAAATGATTCCTTAACAAAGGGATTCGACCAAATCTTTCAAATAAAATAGCTGAATACTCAAGCAAAAAAGAATAATTTTCAACCAAAAAGTTGCATTTTTATAAAAAAAATAAATTTCTACCAAAGCGGATGAATTTATAAATCAAAAAGATGAATAAAAAAAGTTGAATTCCCTGTTAAAAAAGATTTTAGTTGTCTTTTCACGATCAAAATATGAATTTTTAAACAAGAAATAAGTTTCCCAGAAAAAAAATTGAATTTTCAATCCAAAAGAACGAATTTTTACCCAAAAAGGATCACTTTTTAACAAAATTGTTAGATTCTCTACCCAATAGTTGCATTTTTATCCAAAAGGATAAAATTTCTCTTAAAACGGATGAATTTTTATTTGAAAAGAAAACAAATTTCTAAAAAATAGTTGAATTTCCATGCAGAAAAGATTCGAGTTGACTTCTTCAGATCAAAATATGATTTTTTAACCAAAAAAAAGTTTCTACGAACAAAATTGAAATTTTCGTCGAAAAACACGAATTTTCTCAGCCAAAAGGGATGAATTTTTAACGAAATAGTTGAATTCTCTACCGAATAGTTGAATTTTTATCCAAGAAAGATTAAATTTGTACTAAAACAGATTAATTTTTAATAAGAGAAGGACATATTTTTTGTTAAGTTGAACCTTCATCCAGAAAAGCTTTCAGTTCTCTTTTCAACAGCAAAAGATTAAATTTAACCAAGAAGTAAATTTTCTGAAAAATCGTTCAATTTTCAACAAACCAGCAGAATTCTCAACCAAAAAGTATGACTTTTCAACAAAATTGTCGAATTTTAAACCAAACAGTTGCATTTTTATCCAAAACAGATGTAATTTCTGCTAAAGCAGGTGAATTTTGAAATCAGAAAGACAAATTTTCAAAAAAGTGTTGAATTTTCAACCGTCAGTTGCATTTTTATTCAAGAAAGATTAAATATTTCTTTCAAAACAGATGAAATAAAAAAAAACTTCACAAAAATAGATAAATGTTCATCCAAAGAAGATTCTAGTTCACTTTCCAATAGCAAAATAAGAAATGTAAACTATAAGTTAATTTTCTGCTAAATAGTAGAATTTAAAACCAAAAAGACGAATTTTTAACGAAACCGTTGAATTTGCAGAAAAAAAATCATATCTTTTTAAGAAAATTGTTAAATTTTCCACCAAATTATAAAATTTATAACTAATAAGATAATCTTCAGGAGAAATTTTTTGTGAAGTTGCAAAAATTACATACATGAGTGAAGGAGACCCTCCCCCCTTCCGTTAGAAATCGTAACAAAATTTCTCGACCCCCTAACCCCTCTCCTTGAGATGTTGCGTTACGCAAAAATATGCATAACGGTCCCTCATATTCTTTGATGTTTATTGAATTTTTTGAAAGCGTTTACAAGCATTTACAATAGGAGGATGGTAAATCTCTGTTTAAAAAAAAATTGACAGCAGATACTCCGTGTAAAATTGGTTCAGACATGCATATCTATTAGAATTTATTTTGAGATACTTTACAAAAACATTCAAATTAAAAAGAAATCGTGGCATAATATCTTGCGTTTGATGAAGTATTTTACATTATAAAGCATTTCCATGTAGAACGTGAAGAAAAATCGTATTCTAAAAATCACAATATTTAAACATCATTAGTTAGAAATGAAAATAGTGTTGCAAGAGAAAATGTTTCAACATTTAGAGAGTGAGTGCTTTATATGATTGCAGTAAATTTATGGAATATTTTGACTGGTGCCTAAAGATAGAAAGAGTTTTTCACGTTTTTATTCTATTTCTTCTATTATTTTCCTTTTCAAGATCGCCCTCGCAAACAATTTATAGAACTACTCGGCACCTGTCATCCCCTCGCGGTGTGTGCTCAGATTCAAGAGCGTATTTTCTCTCCCGATTCCAGGAATAGTTATAAGCATTGCTTTAAGCAACTTGATAGTAAAGAAGAATTTTTAAAGGTTGAGAAGGTTCAACACAAGGCCGAAATGAGAAGGAGAAGATATTTGTGGTTAATTCTGAATCAATCTATTCAGATTTTTACATTTTTTAAATTAGAAAAAAAATCATAGACCGAATCCATTTCAAATCAGGCAGGTTCTACACTTGAAGTCGCAGAATCTCTCGGGGAAAAAATACGTTGTTGTTTAAAGGAAATGAGGCGATACGTATTTTTGCGATATGTGAAAACAATTTTTTTTACAAAGTTATGCGTATTTGAATTTTTGGCTTTGTTTTAAAAAAAAAACAATTTTTTCTTTAAACTCGTATAACTTTTGACTTAATTGAGATATTTACGATTTTCTCAAAAAAACCACAGTTATATTTTTTGCCATTTTTTTTAAATTTGTACTATCATAAGAAAAATACCTTGTGAGTTTAATGCGGGCTAAATAACATTTGTGGGCAGGAGATTTTTTTTTCATAAAATCGAATTTTCGCATTTTTCTTGAAAACAGCAACAGATACGAAAAAATGTTGAGAAAATAGTTTTCACATTAAAAAAAGTTCTACAAAAAGTTCTCTTACGCATTTATAATATCATGTACCATTTCCGAGAAAAATGAAAAAATTCAATTTTCATAAACAAAAAATTGTCTTCATTCCTGGCTTATAGAAATACCCACCATTTTTGTTTATTATTAAAAAACCTATGTATACGTTCATATGAGGGAAACTTTTGTAACTTAAATTGTTTCGGCAAAAAATTTCAAAATTCGAATTTATGAAAAATAATTTTCTGATAATAAAAATTGTCCAGCCCACGTAAAACTAATATGGAGTTTTCCTCATATGAACGTATATATATTTTTTAATGGTGAACAAAAATGGTGGGTATTTCTATAAGCCAGGAATGGAGAAAATTTTTGTTTATGAAAATTGAATTTTTTCATTTTTCTCAACATTGACCTTGGTCCCAGGATTTTTCTTCTAATATCATTATTTGATTAAATTTTCAAGATTTTCGCTAATCGTGAATAACGACTAAGAAAACTTTTTTGTTCGAAATTCAACTACTTTAGTTGAAAGTGGGACTTCTTTATTAAGAATTCATTTTTTTGGTTAATGATTTATATGACTTGAGTTGGAAAATCTTTTTTTTTAATTCAACTATTTTGTTAACATTGTTTTGAAATTATTCATCTTATTTATCTATTATTTAATTATTAGCTTCTTCAGTTGGAAATGAAACTGTTTGGTTGAAAATTTCTGTATTTTGTTAAAAATTAATTTTTTTGTTAGAGACTAATCTTTCTCATTGAAAATTCATTTCTTTGATTGAAAATTAATTTTTTAAACTGAAAATTCAACTACATTTTTTGTCAAAAATTTTTTTTGTAGATATTTAATCTGTTTGGTAGAAAATTCGTTTGTTTGGTTGAAAATTTAACTATTTCATTGAAAATTATTATTTCTTCGTAGAAAATTAATCTTTTTAGCTAAAATTAAATTTTTTTGGTTGAAAATTAGTGTTTTTTATTGAAAATTTTTGTATACACATTCAATCTTCTTGGTTGAAAATGCATCTGTTTGTTTGAACATTCAACTATTTTGATGAACATTTATTTTATTTGGTTAAAAACTTATCTCTTTAACATGAAATTAATCTATTCTATTTTTTGATGAAAATGCATCTTTTTTTATTGGAAAATTTGTCTATTTTTGGTAGAAAATTCATCTTCTGGTTTGAAAATTCAACTATTTGCTTAACATTTTTTTATTGGTGTTGCATCATTTTAGTTAAAAGTTCATTCCTTTCGTGAAAAATTAAACAAATTTTGTATAAAATGAACTTTTTTACTGAAAATGTAGCTTTTCCGTTGTTGCTATAAAAAGTTGATCTTTTTCAGTTGAAAATTCACTTATTTGGTTCAAAACTGGTCTTTTGAGTCGAAAATTGAATCATTTTGGTAGAAACTGCATATGTTGGGTTGCAAATTCAACTTTTTTTAAAATTCTTCTTCATGACTCCAAACTCAACATTTTGAATGAGATTTTTTTTCTCATATAACAGTTTCTTGTTCAAAATTAAAATATTGTTTGGTGAAATATCAACTATCACTCTTTTTGTTGAGAATACATTTTTTGTATCAAAGATTTATCAGTTTGGTCGAATATTTAACTATTTTGTTGAAAATTCCCGTTTTCTTGGTTGAAAAGAAGTAATGGTTTTATCTAAAAATGTAATTAGGAAATTTTACATTAATAAATCTTAAATATTTTATAGTTCTAGCATGTACCAAAATGTGACATTTTTTGTCACTGCCCTTCAACTGAAACTCAATTCTTAAATTATGTGTGTGAATTTGGCAACATTCCTTCCTTCGAGCTTTTCAAATTACCCATTCGACATTTAGAAAAAACGACAACAATGCTTTCGAGATTTTCGTCACACACTTATTTTTTAGGAAAAGATTTCAGTAAATAAAAAATTGTTCGGTGTCAATTAAAAGAACACTCAAAAATATGCATAAGCAAACCATGCAGATTGGAACACAAGTTTAACAGAAAACGACGGACAGAACCATTACGAAAATATATAACAGGAAATTTAGGATAGGCCCATAATGACTTTCCTATAATAAATTTCTTATAATTTTTTTGCAACTATAGAAAAATCAGTATAGAAATGAAGAAGTTCATATATTGTAAAGTGATTCAAAAATAGAAAAATTATTTCAAATTATTTCACCAGATTTTCTTCCACAGATTTGAGAGCTCTCCAAAGGATTTTACAGAATTTTAAATGATATCAAACTATTTTGCTAGATTCCAGAGAATGTCAAAAGATTTCAAGACTTTCAAGAGATTTTAAAGAATTTTGTAGCATTTTCAAATATTTCAAACTCAAATTAAACGGATTTCACAAATTGCAAGGAATTTTACAGGATTCCAAAGAGCTCAAACAAATCAACGAAATTCAAGGAATTTCAAGAGATTTCGAAGGACTTCCGCAGTTTTTAAAGCTTTTCAAAGGAATTTACATAATTTTAAAAGATTTTGAAATATTTCAACAGATTCCAAGAAATTTGAAAAGATTTCAAAATATTAAAGGAATTTTGTGGGATTTCCGAAGAATTTAAGCTCGATATCAAGCGACTTCACAGGATTTCACAAATTAAAATTCATTTTACGGGATTCCAAAAGATTTCAAATACATCATCGGATTTCAACGAATTTCAAACAATTTCAAGAGATTTTGAAGGACTTCTACAGATTTTATCGCTTTTAAAATGATTTTCCAGAATGTTAAAAGATTTAAAATATTTTAGGCCTTTTTTTATGTTGAAAATTAATTTTTCAACTGGCAGTGTAACTATTGTCTAGTTGAAAATTCACCAATTTATTTTATAATTCATCTCTTGTTTTGAAACTTTAACTAATTTGTTACAAATATTTTGTTTGGTTAAAGGTTCATCTTTTTAAATAAAAATTCAATTATTTCCTTCGAACTTCGTTTTTTTGTTGAAAATTAATTTTTAACTGCAAATGCAACTTTTTCATTTTTGGTTGAAAATTTGTCTTTTTCAGTTGAAAATTCGTCTTTTTGATAGAAAAAAAATCTTCTTGGTTTGAAATTTCCTCGATTTTGGTTAAAAATGCAACTGTTTAGCTGAAAATTAACTTTTTTGTTGAATATTTACTAAGCTGGTTCAAAAAAATCGACTATTTTTTTTTCTAAACCCCCACATAAAAACTTCCGGAAAGATGTAAAAAGACGCCTGTGAATAGCAGAGCTCTTAATATTAATATTTAGAGGTCGCTCATCGCGAATTTCTACACTGAGAAACTTTAGGTTAGAAAAATTACTAAAACGGATAGCAAATGGGGGCAAAATTCTTAAATTTTGACATTTTAATACATAAATAATAAGTTATACTATTTTTATAAGAAGATTTCCTATTTGGTAATAGCAATCCTTACTATTCTCTGTAGTAAAATCCGATGTAGGAAAAATTAGTAGAGAAATTAATAAATTGTACAAAAAAAATAAAAGTAATAAGTATTTTAAATAACATAATATACTAAATATGTAGAAGAAATTACTATTGTCTGTAGGAACACGATGTGAATTATGGACATTTCCTACTTTTTCTAACAAAGGTTAATACCAATTATTAAATTTGGTCCTAAATATTACTAACTGATTTAGCAGGAAGTATCGAGCCTTGGACCGAGCGCGGCCGAGTGCATCTGACGTGTATCGATCGCCGATCATATTTTTAGGTTGCGAAAATGACATCTAATTTATGTTTCAATGCAAAATCCGCCAAAAAACATAATTTAAAAAAAAATATTTACTTATTTTAATTACATTGAAAATTTTGTTGTTTAAAATTATAAAAATATCATGAATATTAATCAATTAAGGATTAAATGAATTAGAACCAATAAACTTTCTATCATTTACGTCATATGGAAGTTTTCATTCTGAGTCCCACAACGTCTTATAGGTAGATGGATCATCACCCGACTGCTGTCCCGGAGACGCGTGTTCGATTCCCGCCAGCCTTCGTTTTCTTCTAACCCGATTTTTCTGTTTCAGCTTTATAATATAAAATACTATCTTTTAAGAATATATACATATATGTAATTTCTAATGTTGTCAATTCTTAATTTAAATAAATGTGAATTATGCGTTAAATGTAGATCATGTGTGTAGGTAGGGTTGTGTGAAAGTTACCAACACGTATTTATTTTTTTACTATTCCCACTGTAGCAGATTTTGCTAACCAGTTAGTAATTCGGTGCGCACGGTCCCTGCGCATAATTTTACTACAGCACTTTGTAAATACTGTTATCTTCTACAGATATTAATCCAACAAATTTACTATTTTCTCCTACCAAAATTAGTAAATAGTGCAGACTTGCAGTTTTACTACAGAGGTTAATAAATACTTCAAATGTCTTTTACAATAAATGCAATAGTTTTAACTTTTATTCCAATATATTTTATAATTCTTTAAGTAGCTACGAGTTACTATTGAGGTTAGGAAATATTATTAAAATTTGCTTTTTGCCTCTCATTGCAAAGTTCAGATAGTGAAATCTAGTGCGATTTTTAACAAGAAATACAAACAAGGGTTTCTCAGTGTATTTCCCATTTAAATAGCATGTGCCATTTTTTTTTATTTGGAGTTTAGTAACTCTTGAACAGACTAATGAATTGCTATGACCATAACATATTCTTGTAGAGAATTCGACGCTCTACAAAAAAGGTCTGTTATAATTTTTTCACAAATTTACTCCTTCAAAAGTTATTTAAGGTTAAAATTGAACACATAATAAATTTATCCTTTTTTTCTTCTTTTTTGGCAAAAATTCGAAATTTAAAACTAATTATCGTGATAGTTTTTCCGGAAATTTTATATTTTAAAATTTTCTCTGAAAATAAATCCAACTCAAATCATCACATTATCAAGTTCAGTGATTTAAAAGTTATTTGTCATTAAAAACAGAACAATAGAAGACAAATTTTCAAACAATGTTAAACTTGATAATGTGATGATTTGACTTCGATTATTGTTTTTTTAGAGAAAATTTTCAACTATAAAATTTCGCAAAAAACTATTACGATAATTAGTGATAAATTTCAAAGTTTTGCCAAAAATTAAGAAAAAAACGATAAATTTATTATGTGTTCAACTTTAACCTTAAATAACTTTTGAAGGATTAAATTTATGAAAAAATCATTACAGACCTTTTTTGTGGAGCGTCGAATTCCATACAAGAATATGTTATGTTCTCAGCAATTCATTAGGCCGTTCAAGAGTTACAAAACTCCAAATAAAAAAAATTTCACATGCTATTTTAATGGAAAATAGAAATTCGCGATGAGCGACCTCTAAATATTAATATTGAGATCTCTGTTTCTCACAGGCGTCTTTTTACACCTTTCTGGAAGTTTTTATGTGGGGGTTTCGAAAAAAAATAGTCGATTTTTTTGAACCAGCCCAATATTTACATTTGCGGGTTAAAAATTCAAATATTTTACAGAAAATTCGTCTTTTGGCTTGAAATTTAAAAAATGTAGGTGAACTATTTTTTCTTGACTGAAAAATCTTTATTTTTTGAAAATTCATATTTCCAGTTTGAAAATTCATCACTCTAGCCACAAGTTCAGCTCTTTGGTTGAAAATTGAACTATTATGTTGCAAATTCGTCTTTTTTTTAGGCAATTCATTTTTTCACTGAGTATTTATTCTTTCCATTTTTAATTGAAAATTGATCTTTTTACTTAAAAATTCAACTGTATGTTTGAAAATTCATGTATTTTGTTTGGAGATTTCTTTTTTTCTCCTTTTTTTGGTTGAAGCTTAATCTTTCCTGTTTGCGAATGCGACTATTTTTTTAAAAACCATCTTTTATGGTTGAAATAAAGAAATAAATTTTAATCTGGAATTGTTTAATTTCGATTATAAGAACTTCGATGATAAAAATATAACAAGATTAAAATACTGGTCATAGAATATTAACGGTTAGGAAAAAGGAAAAATTGGCTTCGGGAAAGTCAGGGAAAAGTCAGGAAATTTTGAAAATGAAGTCTTGCGGCCAAACTAACATTTTAATTTTACATTACAAAAAAAATGTAATCAATGCAATGGACGAAAGTTGTCTGCTATTATTGTTTGAAAATTTGATGAGATTGGGCGCTCTTTGCCCGGGGGAGACTCCTTAATTTCTTCTCTGGTCATTTCTTCAACCTCGCCGCTGTTCATGTTTATTTTTGCCCTTCTTTGAGCGCCCTTTATCGTTCTAGTATATATTCCACGAAGAATTGTGTAATTTTGCTCAAATATTGCAAAGACTTCATTATTGGACGTGGATAGTACAGTTTGTCTTCCGGTTGGCATGGGCCCAAGGACATTATACCTTCCTCTCACATAAACTGGTGCATCGCGAGGAAAATTGTATCTTCGAATTTTAAATTGCCGTTTTGGATTCGCGTTTGGAATAAGCCGAACAGATCTAAGTTCTTCAGTTTTAAGAAACGCTAGGCGGAAAGAAGAAGGAATGGCAGGAGGAGACCTGGACCTGGCACGACGAAAAGAATCGGCGGCAGTAGGCGAGCTGGATCTGATATGAAGAGTGGACTCGGCAGGAGAAGAAGAGCTAACCGGAAACCCCAGAATATCAGTTCTGGCAGGAGAAGACCTTTCGAGAGAATAAGGTCCGCCACGAGGAAAAACAGGAATGGGTTCACCATTAGGTAAAGAATCGAACAGTAAACTTAAATCTGCAAACAGAAACAGAGGATTCGATTCAGAAAGAAGCTTTAAAAACATAAACTCAAGGAAGGTGAACTAGAAAAGTATTTTTCGGCAAATCAGTTTTTGAAAAAGCCAACTCAAGAAAGTCAACTTGTGTAACAGAATTGCACAAAAAGACTTCTAACAAATGAATAAAGAGGGAGAAGAAGTATTTCTGGTATATTCTGTTCCACAGATTTGACATTCTTTCCCCTATTCCCCTCTTTTCTCCTTTTTGGAATAATTCCTCTTTTTTTCTCATTTTACTCGTTTTCCGCTTAAATGCGAACTGAATTGATAGAATCCAATAAGAAACCCAAACTATTTTGGTTCAAACTTAATTTTTTCGCCTGAAAAGTCTGAAAAGTATTGTTTTCTGTCAGGAATTAATTTTTTGGTTTGAAACTTTTATGTTTTGCTTGAAAATTTAATTATTTCCTTGATAATTCAACTCCTTTGGTGCAAAATTCAACAATTTGGATGAATTTTTTTCTTTTTTAAAATCTTCACAGGCTGCTAATTCACCTATTTTCTTAAAAATTTGTCTCTTTTGGTAGAAAATTTAACTATGTTGTTGATAATTTGTCTTTCTTCTTTTGGTTGAAAAATAATTTCAATTTTGAAAATTGAACCATGCCAGTTTTGGCAAAAATTTATCTTTGTATTTTGAAAATTCAACTAATTAGTTGAAAGTTGAACTACTTTGGCAAAAATTGAGTTTTGTTGTTCAAGATTCATTATTTTATTTGAACATTCATCTCTTTGTTTGAAAATTGGAATATTTTGCTGAAAATTCAATTTTTTATTTGGTAGAAAATGAATCGTTTCTATCTAAAATGAACCTTCTTGGTTGCAAATGAATCTTTATTGGTTGAAAATTATCTTTTTTATTTGGAAATCCACCTATATAATTAAGAAATTTTATTTTTTAATTAAGACTGGAAATACTTACCTTAAAATTTATCTTTCTTAGTTGAAAATTCAATAAATTGCCTTTTTTCCATTTGTTATTATTTTGTTGACAATTCGCTTTTTTTCTTTCTGTTGGAAAATAATTTCGTAACTGAAAATTCAACTATGCCAGTTTTGGCTGAAAATTTATCTTTGTTTCTTGAAAATTCAACTAACTGATTGAAAGCTGAACTACTTTGTCAAAAATTGAGTTTTGTTGTTCAAGATTTATTATTTTATTTGAACATTCATCTCTTTGATTGAAATTCAATTTTTTATTTCGTAGAAAATAAATCTTTTTCGTCTAAAATGAATCTTCTTGATTAAAATATAATCTTTATTACTTGGAAATTCAACTACATATATAGTAAACAAGTATTCTTTTCTAATTTAAAATTTAAATACTTACTTTAGAATTTATCTTTTTTAGTCGAAAATTTAATAATTGTCTTATTTCATTTTTCATTATTTTGTTGACAATTCGCTTTTTTTCTTTTTGTTACAAAATAATGTCGTAACTGGAAATTCAACTATGCCAGTTTTGGCTTAAAATGTATATTTGTTTTTTGAAAATTCAACTAATTTATTGAAAGTTGAACTACTTTGTCAAAAATTAATTTTTTGGTTCAAGATGAACCTTCTTGGTTGAAAATTAATCATTTTTGGCTAAAAATTGATTTTTTTTTTAATTTGGAAATTCCACTACGTAGTTGAAAAATTTTTTTTAGTTGAAAATTCAAATATTTATTCTAAAATTTATATTTTTAGTAAAAAATTAAATAAATTTATTGCCATTTTTTCATCCTTGTTGAAATCTTTTGCTGAAAATTTATTTTTTCCTGGAGATTCATCATTTTAGTTGAAATTGATTCTGTTTTGTTTGAAAATTTAACTATTTTGTTGAATTTTTTTTTCAAATAATTGTTAGAAACTTGAACTACTTTATCAAAAATTAATTTTTTGATTCAAGTTTAGCACTTCAGTTGAACATTCATCCCATTGGTTGAAAATTGAAATATTTTGCTGACAATTCATTTTTTTCGTGGATGTTCATCATTTTGGTTGAAAACTGAACTATTTTGTTGAAAATTTAATTATTCGGTTGCAACTGGTTGATCATTTCTTTTTGTCAAATTATTTTTTGATCTGATAACTTAACCATTCCATTTTTTATTAAAAATTGATCATTTCATACATTTATAGCCGCTATATTTTTCTAATCCATTTTGGCCTGCTAAACTTGAAAATCACATTGAGAAAATATTTTATGGACTGGTTTTCGAAATATGAATTTAAAAAAAATTGTTTAAACTATTTTGTAGAAACTTAATTTTTTGATTGAAGATTCATAATTTTAGTTGAAAACTCACTTTGATTGAAAATTTCACTATTTCATTGAAAATTCGATTTCCATTTTTTGGTAGAAAATTATCTTTTAGGTGGAAAATTAATCTTCCTGGTTGAAAATTAATATTTTTTGAATAAAAAATTTAACTACTTAGTTTAGAGTTGGACTCGTTGGTCAGAATTTTTTTGTTTGTTAACAATTTATCATTTTAGTTTATAATTCATCTTTTTCGATTTGAAATTGAATTTGTTGGTGGTTGTTCATGAGAACAACCACATTTGTTGAAATTTCTAACATTACTATAAAAACTTATAACACCCAAATCGTCTTACGTAATTTGCGGATGTCCCCGTATGAATGTACCATATGTGCACGCGCGCATATGGTACGAACTCCCTATCATTCGGAACCCTTTTCGTAATTCCATTTTTTTAAATGCACAAATCAAATAAAGTTTGAAAGAAAATAGCAATTGGGATCGAATATAGATCAGATCGCACAAATTTGGATTTGCGTATAGCTTAAATATTGTAGATAAAATTACAGATATATTATATTACTATATTCACCAATAGAATTGAGGATCACTGCCAAAAGCAAGAGGAGAGAAGAAACAATCCTCATTTTTTCTAATTAGAGGAAAATTAATTTATTAATGAAGACTTTAATTAAGAATTTAACTAATGAATAGTCTGGTTCCTTGTCCGATTATATAGTATATGATATCGCCGTTATCTCATAGATAAAAAGTGTCAACATTGTTCTGCTCAGATATTTACATTTCATTGGAGTGAGTTTCAAGGGAAAAAATGAAATTGCTAAATTCGTTATAACTGATATCATAATTTACACATAATATATTCTTCTAAGTTTAAGTGCAATCTGTCGTTCAAGTTGAAAATTTATATAGTGTATAATTAATATAGTGAACAGTTATTTTTTTTAATTCCATTTATCTACTCTCTAAATATGAATTAGTGAAAATTTCACTAATTGATTTAGTAAATGTATGGTTCACTAACCAAATAGTAATATTTTGATGTTTTACATTTGAAATAGTAAATATTTTACTAATAAATTAGTAAAAGTTTTACTAATCTCAATTAGTAAACATGGTTCACTATTATTTAGTAGCTTCGCTTCACTAATTCATTAGTAACTTAACGCGATCACTAACGAATTAGTGAACTGCAACGATTTTGACCAATCTGAAGTCATATCCTCATATGACATTGCGTGCCACTTGATGCCACGCTATTTGAGGTTCGCATTGTTTTAATCCTTAAAGTACAGTTCAATTTTAAAAATCATTAATTTAATTTATATTCACAGTTGATCAACCAAAAATGGTTTTTTATCCAAAACCATCAACTTCAAACGCTTCTAATTTCTAATTGCTTAAGTATGTAAAAGTTTCAGGAAACTATCCACCTAGAAACACTACCCGAATCGGGTAGTGTCAAGCCTACCCCGAAAGGGAAATGGCTTAATGGTATACATACATACCTGGCCAAAAAACACAACATCATTGAATATCAATGTACTTTTTTGTTTCAAATATTCTGTTTTATTGTCAATAAAACTTACATGAATTTATTACAGTGCATTTTCTTTGTATTCTAGCATTTTTTATAATCTCCTTTCAATTTATATTTATTTTGAGAAAATTAATTTTTTCACTGAACAATTAGTGGATTTTTACTGTATAATTAGTGACTTTTCACTCTTCAATTAGTACACACTGCAATGACAGGGATTACTAATTGCTTAGTGGAATTTCACTAATTTCACAAGTGGACAATTTC
>CAKNXH010082216.1:0-23045 GCA_932178445.1 Andricus quercusramuli
CATCTCAACAAATTTCTTTCATTCTTGTCAAATAGTTTGCGTTTTACCGCACACCATGCGCAGGTCCTTGTCTCGCTACCGTACAACATAGAGGGTGTAAGTATAGAATTATATATCGCTATTTTAGCTTTGCCTGATATATTTTCACTTCTGAAAATGCATCCTGCTCTACCGATAACCTTCTTGCCCTCGCATACACGCGTATCTATCTCTCCATCTATCTTTCCGTCCTCAGTGAATAAGCTACCAAGAACAAAACTAGAATAAGCTCTTATGAACCTGCTCTAGTCTCTCATCGTTTAGGACAATGTTGCATATTGTTTTCTTGCGCTTTCCTTCAAACACCATAATTTTTGTTTTCTTTATTTTGATTTTGAGGCCCATGTTCTTCATGCTTGTATTCAGTTTGCTGATCATTCTTTGCAAGTCTTCGATCGACTCTGCCATAATAACCATTTCATCTGAGAACGTTAACCCACGCACCCTCGCTGTCCCAAAATTCACACCTTCTTTATCAAAGAGGACTATTCTTAAACACTTCTCCATGAATATAATAAATAGCCATGAAGACATAACTCACCCTTGCCTAACAGCTTGCATAATATGGAACCGGTTACTCAGTTTCCCATTTACCCCTACACTCGCTTTGTACCTGCATATATTGTTGTTATTGCTTATAGAAGCCATCCATTGAATTCGCACTCTTTCAGGACTTCCCAAAGTTTACTTCTATCCACCTTTTCAAACGCTTTTTCTAAGACAACAAATACACAGAAAACTTTTTATTTATTGCCAAACATTTTTCTGTGATCTGCCTCGAAGTAAATATTTGACCCGTTCAAAAACTTCCTGACATAAATCCACTTTGGACTTGACATATATTTTCATGTGTTATTTTCATTCTCCTATGAATAAGTATTTTTACATATATATTGAATTATTGTACTTGCTACACGGAAAAAAAAGTGCTGGAAATTTTCATTGACCAAGTCTGTGACTTTAGGATAGGTCTAAAAGCATTTGGAAATTTGAAAATATCATATTGGAAAATCATGCAAATAATACTTTAAGAAATAAAAGACTTCTTAAATTGCGTCCAGCATAGTCAGTGAAGCACTCCTAGACTCCATCAACAAAATATCACAGAAAAATTTGTAAGCCGTTCAACACTCCAAAAATAAATTCTCAAAGACAGTCAAGGAAGGGTTCGTAGACTGTCAAGCTAGCCATTTATGCTAATAAAAAATAAAAAATTATTTTTTAAATTCATAATATTATTATCTTTAACTTATATATTTATTTAAATATTATTATAACACACACAATTATTACTTATATCAATCGCTCGCATTTTACGCTCTAAAAAATCGGACGCACGCTGCGGGGATTCGAACTACCTATCCTCTAGACACGTGACTAACTTAACTTTTTCTTAACCTCGCAAGCCCCCATTTTTTTTTTTTTTTTTTTTTTTTTTTTTTTTTTTTTTTTTTTTGAAAAAATGTTTATTAATAACGCTATATAGTACATGTTTTGTTTACATGCGGATCAAACATTTATAAACCGCTATCTTTGCTTAGTGTTAATTTATCTATATGTCCTACTTGGAGGCGCTCGTAGATATGTCTATTATTATTGTTTATAATTTTTCCCTATGTTCTGCTGCTAATTATTTAGAAAAAGAATTAGATCGTCTCACATTTGTTCTTGTAATAGAAAAATACCGCTTTGGTAACAAAACTATTATCTTCTCTCTCGAAGATTTATAAATCTATAGTAGTGCAGTGCACTCGTCGACAGAATTGAGATTCCTATGTATTATTTTGAATACATTGTCCATCTGGCGCTTTCTTTTTCTGCTTTCTGTTTCTACTAAAAAGGTACTTTGTGTTTCTAAGTCTAGGTTTTTCGGCTAGCAAAAGGCAACGGGCCCGGTCAATATCCTCTTTTTGAGTATTGCAATATTGGTTATCTAGCCACCAATACTTTTCAATATTCTTTCTGTGTTTATCACTTTTGTCTCGTTTAGGTACAGACATGGAGAATCGCAATGCTATATTTGTATTTGTACAGTCTATATTTGGTTCGTATTCTATTTTTTTGTTAAAGGCATGCCTTTTTACATGATAGATCGTTGGGATATTGTTCTTATCTTGGATCAGTCCTAAGCTATCTAGATACGGGAAGGCTTCATGCGATATTCTACCTGTTTTTCTTATAATTTCGAAATAAACATTATTAGGATAGTATTGGCTGAAAATAAGGCTATTACTGTAAATTTTTGATGCTGACGCTATGTGGTTTCGTATAAGCTTTATCATATAATTGTCTATTCTCGGAATATTCGCTTTATCGTATAGTTCCTCGTTTGAGTATGACCTTGTGTATTGAGATTGCGGTGTTTTATACATTTTTGTGCATGCTCGTAGGTAGTTCCTTTCGAAAGATCGCAGCTTTTCCATTGTGCTGGGGCTAACATTGAACCAGATCGGGCACCCATAAGTCAGAATTGGTCTTATGAGAAGTAAGTAGCAAATTGTTTTTACGTTTACGTTAAGATGTTTCGAATGAAAAAGTCTATGCGAGCCAAAGTATGCTGCTTTCCCTTTTTTAATTTGGGTCTTTACATGATCGTTCTATCTCAGTTTTTCGTCCAGGTTTATCCCTAGGTATTTAACTATTCTGGTGTGAGAGACAGCCTCTGCGTTTTCGTTTGGCGCAATTCTGAAATCCCTCCATTTTTTACAAAAGTGTTTATGCACTTGGTTTGTGTTAGGCCTAAAAAGTATTGTTTCGCATTTCTTTAAATTTACTTTCAACTTCCATGTATAATAATAATCCAAAATTTTTCTAAGTTTGTCTTGCAATATTTCTTTTACTCTGTCCAAGTCTCTGTGCATGACATATAAAATAAAGTCATCCGCAAAGGCTATCCCTCTCACCAGTGTCGTATTATTAATTTCGAAGTGGGACAGCATGTCCGCCATAAGAATATTGAAAAGTATTGGGGAGTTTACTGCTCCTTGCTGCAGCCCGTCAGCTAAGACGAATATAATTTTCGAGTGTTGCTCATTATCGCATATCACGAATTTTTTATCCCTAATCATAATCCAGACAAGTTTTATCAGGTGTTTCGCGAACCCTTTTTGTAACATTTTGAATATTAACCCTTCCCTCCAGACTGTGTCGAAAGCTTTTTCGATATCTATGAGACAAGCTCCTACGAATTTTCTTTCATTTAGCGCTCTACTTATATCTGAAGTTAGTTTACCTACTGCGTGTACTGTTGAGTGTTGATGCCTAAATCCGAATTGGCTATCTGGAATCACACCATTACTCTCGCAAAATTTTGTCAGTTGCTGGTTAATTAGAACCTCAAAAACCTTACTTATGTTGGGTAGGAGGCATATCGGTCTATAACTTGAAGGTAATGTTTCGTCTTTATCTTTTTTTTTAATTGGTACTACTTTGCCTATTTTCCATGACTTTGGTAAATAAAGATTATTTATGATATTGTTAAAGAGGATGGTGTAGTCCCAGACAACCTTTGGCGGTAGGTGCTTTAATGCGATATTTGGTATTTTATCCGTCCCCGAGGAGCGTTTATTATTTATTTTTTTCATTATATTGTATAGTTTTTGGGGGGTACAAAAGAAATCTTTATCCACTTCCCACCTTGGGTTGTAGGCTTTGCAGTTATCGTGAAAGTTTATCGTTGAAGATTCCGAGTTTGTCGCGTTTTCAATTTCTAGTTTTATTGGCCCGATTTTTCTATTTATTATCTCCGTTAATCTAGGTTTCCCCATATTTATATTCTGCCTATTAACCGAGGCGAAGTAGGCTCCCATTACTGCTAATTTGTCCTCCTGGTCTGTTATGATATAGTTGCCTATGTCATCTTTTAGGAGTGTGCTGCTATTAATTTGAGCCTCCTCGATTAGGTTCATGTTATTCTGGGTTATTTTGAGGTTACTAATTTCCGATGCCGTCTTTTTCCTAAAAATTCTATTTATTTCCGGGAACATTTCTTGGTCGTGTATGTTAATGTTTTTGATTTTATTGTACCAGAAATTCGGCTAATCGATCGGGCTGAACACACAGTAAAAAATCTTGGCGTTGTGCTTCAGCTGAAAACTGCGTGGCCGCGTAAAAAGAATTTTAGTGAGGACTGCGAATTAGACAATTTGCTGCAAGACTGACTTTGCATAACAAATTAAACACATTGTTTAAACAATTTTTTTTTTAAAGGAAAAATATAATTTTCCACGGAAAATTATTTTTTGACCAAGGGATGATTTTACGTAAAAAAATAAGTTTTTTCTTCATTTAAACTAAAATTGTTTAAATAATTTTTTCAAATTTGTGAGATATAACATACAAACTAATTGCACCGTTCGATTCTATGGAAAAAAATGAAATCCATGTAATGGAAATTTTTTTCTGAAAATTTCATATGTAGTATGAATAAATATTTACATAGTACATACTACGGCAAATGATAAAATTTCTGTTTAAAAATTAAATTGAGTTATTCTTATTTTTCAAATTAAAGAATTTGATTCCAGATTGAAGAAATTGATAACAAGTCAACAAAAAATCAAACTTTTTGTCCCTTGTGCACTTTTTATGAAACGCACTGTTTATAAGTGGCAGCGTTATAAAAAATTTATTTTAATAAAACTGATATATTTACCAAATCATATCAATAAACAAAATTTTAAACTTAGGAAAAAACTCACTTGCGCTTAAACTCTTAAAAGATGAAAGAAATATTGAGATAGATTCGAAAATACCTTTTATAGATTGTTATTAAAAAATGGTTATTTAAAATGAAATTTTTGATGAGAAATAACAATTTCAACAACAATCCACGAAAATTATTTTAGATTCTATATCAGAATAATAAATTTTGTTGAATAAATAAGGAAATTGTTTAAATAATGGTTGTGTATCTTTTTGAAAAAAATAACCCAGATATTTCGATTCTACTAAGCATTTTTTTTCTAAAAGAAAGAAGTTTCAAGAAGTATTAGTGTTGACTCGATTAACTTCTAAGCAACTTTTTATTATTCTTTAAAATTATAAATGAGAAGATGGCTATTATGTCAATGTTTTCGTAATGAAAAACAAACACATTTTATTCTATTATCAGACACATTTTCATATTTTATTTCAATATTTTTGTAAAAATTGTATATACAGAAATACGAACTTGAAAATAAAATCGTCTTACATCCAGTTTCTTGCAGTGTAATAATAGCCACCTTCTAATTTATTTCGAATAGAAATAAGTGTATTATATTATAAGTAATATTTTAAAAATTGAGAAAGACGTAGGAATACTTAATACCATACTGAAAATTGTGAAGCCTGTAAATGTTCATTTAAGAAACAATCGTACAACTTTGTTAAATGAATTTGATATCTAGCAGAATAAGGTAGCAAGTGAATAACATTTGTCACCTCATCTAAATTTGGAGATTTAAATCCTTTATGCAACCAGTTGTAAACATTTTTTTACAATTAATCTCCTAATATCTTTATGCGTTTTACAATTACTTTTTGTTGTAGATAATTTATTTGCACATTTATTCATTTTAAATAAGCAAGCCAATGGTAACCAATTTAGTTGTCGACTTGACGAACGCGCAGTGAATGAAGATGCGAATTTCGGGAGCACTGAATCATCATCCAGTGTCTACTTCACTCATAACCAATGTGAATTTGTCTCTGAGCCCCACTGAGCGCGCCTCCTGAAAATTCTCGCAAACAGTCATGAACTGTTTTCCTGACTTATATTCGAGTTCTTAGTTTTGGAATCACGCACTTATTCAATTCAAGTCTTTGCAAATATGAAGTTATTTTATAGCCACTTCATGACTGTATACTTTTTTTTTGTGAACTGTCTTATAAGAATTCCAAGCCTGTTGTTTCTTGACTGCGCTTGAAAACTTCCATGACTTTTCTTTATTTTCCCATGAAAATGTATGACCACTTTATAGAAAGTATACGAGACTTCATAAAAATGATGGCCCGTCCAGAAGTCTAGCACTAATCTACGAAATGTTCCAAGACTTATTTTTCCCGTGTAAGCTTGTACCTATCTAATTATTGCAGTTGCTTTTATTTCCTTTTATTTCGTATATTGAGACGATAATCGCCTTTTTCCAATCATCTAGAACTTCTACCATCTCGATACATAAATTTATCAACTCGTACAACTTGTGAGGTATGTAGTCGCCATCGTATTTGAGCATTTCAGCGTTTTTACTGTTAACACAAGCAGCTTCACCACTCTTTATGTTCTTAATTATATCCCTAACCGCAGAGGCACTCTCTCATTTGGGTTTCCTAAGGTATCCTGTTCTATGTCGCAGTTGTTTTGCTTTACAGCTTCACCTCTGAATAATTCCTTTGAAAAATTCGCTTAAAGCGGCTAGTATTCCGTATGTATCATATAGCGTTTCAACCTTGCTATTTCTCATGCTGCCTAACTCTGTACTACTACTTCCTTTCGTACTGATCAACGCCAAAGCATTAAACAGTGTATTGCTACCTTCGAAATCGATTTGAATTTTCTTCTCTTCTTTTATTTTGACTTTATCTTCACTTTCTTTGACCAGTAGTTTAACTTTGCTCTTTTTGTCTCTGTAATCATTTTCAAGTCTATTTCTCTCCTCATCTCTAAGCATTGAGGTGTTCAACTTCCTTCGATACGCTTTTTCCTTTCCGTGGGCGATTGCGCGGATTTCATCATTCCACCACGCATCACCAGATATTCTTCCCACAACCACAGTACCACACACTTTAGTCGCACTTCTAATAATCATATCCCGAAACATAGTCCATGTGCCCTTTATATTGTTATTGCGTATCAGCGCCTCCCAAGTATGATGGCTGATTACTTCTGATCATTGAAAAGAGAAAGTGATGGAAAAGAAGTGAAGCGTGAATGAGAAGCGCATATTTATGCATAGCATAGTAGGGTGGTTCAAAAATGCACTGAAAATTTTTTTTTACTCTAGATGGCAAGTCACCCCCCAAAAAGTTTCCATTTCCGGAAAAAGAAAAACTGTACTTTTTTCAAAATTCGAATATTAACACGTGCCACCGGGCACCTCAATATCCCACTTAATTAACATGGGGGAATTTTGGATTATCGAAAAATTGAACTTATACTTCAGGGAAATTTTTTAATCTCTATCATTGAAAATAGAGAATCAGAACATTTAAACATTTGAAGTAATCGAAACTAAACTGCAAATATAACCACTCGCAAGTTGAACGCTTTTGAAATCTAGAATTTTTAATTTGTACCTTAAAACATTTTTTAAGCAGAAATTTTTTATTCAATTGCTAAATAATTTACACGGATAATGAAAGAAGCAAAAGAGTTTGTCAGCTACGAATCAATTAAAATAAATCTTGCACTCCATAAATAATGTAATTTTATTAATTCGACTTTAGCCAGGACACCATAGCCCTGTTTTTTGTAATTAATAAAATTTCGCTATTAAAACAAAAGCCACTAACCTAGTATTACTAATTTTCCTGTAAGAGTAACCGATCGAATATAGTGCTTGGAATATTATCTTTGAATTTTCCATATACACTCGGACCCCGATTGAATAACATTGTCTGAAGTTGGTTTCAAATAGCCTTGTTATCAAATCGGGGAAATAGAAACGTAAACAGTCAGGGCCCCCTGAACCGTTTTCAATTGGAATGAATAATATTGCTCAACATACTCGACTGAGTACTCGCGAACCGCGGCCTTTCCGGGGCGAGTGTCGTAACCGTCTCTCACCCTGCCCCCTGAGAAGCTGCGTGGGCCAGCAATTCTAGGAATTACGAAACCGGGGGTTACGAGATCGGGGTTCTGGTGTACTAGCCCTAGATGAGTTGGGAATGGATTAGTCTTAAGGAATACTTTGGAATAGTAGACAGTACGTTTCATTAAACCATTTGTAATATTTTCAATACTAATATCTATATCTTTCTATGAACATCGTACCCTTCAATATAAATATTGATAATGTGATTAAGTTATTTATCTGAGTGAGACTTAATATCAACTTTAAACTCAAAGGTCTCTATATCATATTCTTACTTTTGATAGTATCATTTAAATTTTATGATAAATAACAGAATAAACTTCAATGTCAACATTATTTCTCAAGAAGAATAATAAATATATTATTTTATTTATGTGATCTTTTGTAATTATTCCCAATGTTCAGGGCAATGTGTACTGCGTGAGCAGTAGTTTCTTAGACCATTAATTTTTTAAAGCAGGATAACTTTCGTTTGTAAAAAGTTTTGTTCTTCTGAATTCCATAATATTCTTTTTTTTACATATAATGTAAGATGTTCAATTTAAACTTATACAGGAACAATCCATTTTCAGATCCCTTAGAATTAAAACGTGTTCATTCCCAGGAAATTATTCGGCCATTTGGTTAAGGGATAACCTTATTTCTTGCCATCAGAATGCACTGGATATTTGATGAACTACAATCATAAGTTGGAATTCAAATGGTTGTTGAATTTGTATTTGACTACGGTTTTCAAGACACATGCAGCTTTGAAGATGAAATGCTCATTGCAACATTCGCTTACATCTTCTAAAAATCATTATTATAACTAATGGCCCTCTTAATAAAATTTTCATGACTCAAAAAAAAAAATTATGTGTTGAAAGTTTTGACAATGCTGAAGATCGTATAACGTTTTAATTTGTATCGAATTTGATAATATCATAAAATAATTTGTGTGCCTTTTTGTCATTTACAAGAATCATTAACAACAGTTTCTAAAATATGAATATTGGAAATGGGATTTAATTATTTATTTATGGATTCAAAATGCTGCATATTATATTTTGACTTGGAACAATCAATTATTTTCTTTACATGCTATTGTACGATTTCGTACGGCATATTAAACGATGATGAATTCTCTACGTTTATTCAATCCAGTCACAACAGGAAAGAGTTTTTGACAAATACTTGCAAATAGGTTTGAGTATTTATTTTAATATCCTGACAAAAATATTTTGAATTAACCCTCCAGGAAAGGACTTATAGAACCATATAGAAAAAAGTCTATGTGGAAAAGTGGGTTATTATCACGAAAAACTGCTACCAGATGCGTATAGAACCTGCATTTCTATATGGATCTATATGGAATTACCAACATCCGCCGAAGGTATTCCTATACGTTTCTGGTGGTATTTCCACTTAGCTTTGCAGAATGCCTATTTGGCCCTTATAGACCCCTGGGTCTATATGGATCTATACGGCATTACCATTAGTAGATGATAATTACCATTATCAGCAAAAAATTATTTTTCCACGAAACTGGTGCACTTTTACCCAACAGAAATGAAATTTTAAACTAAGAAAATTATTATTTTTATCACCAAAAAAGGAGAATTTTCAACTGAAAAAGATCAATCTTGAAAAAATGGAGAAGTTTCGTTTTCAGTTAAAAAATTAATTCTAAACAAAAAAAACGTTCCACTAAACAGTTAAACTTTCAACCAAACACATAGGCCTTCATTAAAAAAAATTTAACAATGTAGTTTAACTTTCACCCAATTAGTTGAATTTCCAATTTAAAAAGATTAATTTTCCACAAAATAGTTAAACGTTCAACCAAAGAGATGAATTTCAACTAAAAATATAACTCTTAAAAAAAATGATTCCTTAACAAAGGGATTCGACCAAATCTTTCAAATAAAATAGCTGAATACTCAAGCAAAAAAGAATAATTTTCAACCAAAAAGTTGCATTTTTATAAAAAAAATAAATTTCTACCAAAGCGGATGAATTTATAAATCAAAAAGATGAATAAAAAAAGTTGAATTCCCTGTTAAAAAAGATTTTAGTTGTCTTTTCACGATCAAAATATGAATTTTTAAACAAGAAATAAGTTTCCCAGAAAAAAAATTGAATTTTCAATCCAAAAGGACGAATTTTTACCCAAAAAGGATCACTTTTTAACAAAATTGTTAGATTCTCTACCCAATAGTTGCATTTTTATCCAAAAGGATAAAATTTCTCTTAAAACGGATGAATTTTTATTTGAAAAGAAAACAAATTTCTAAAAAATAGTTGAATTTCCATGCAGAAAAGATTCGAGTTGACTTCTTCAGATCAAAATATGATTTTTTAACAAGAAAAAAGTTTCTACGAACAAAATTGAAATTTTCGTCGAAAAACACGAATTTTTTCAGCCAAAAGGGATGAAATTTTAACGAAATAGTTGAATTCTCTACCGAATAGTTGAATTTTTATCCAAGAAAGATTAAATTTGTACTAAAACAGATTAATTTTTAATAAGAGAAGGACATATTTTTTGTTAAGTTGAACCTTCATCCAGAAAAGCTTTCAGTTCTCTTTTCAACAGCAAAAGATTAAATTTAACCAAGAAGTAAATTTTCTGAAAAATCGTTCAATTTTCAACAAACCAGCAGAATTCTCAACCAAAAAGTATGACTTTTCAACAAAATTGTCGAATTTTAAACCAAACAGTTGCATTTTTATCCAAAACAGATGTAATTTCTGCTAAAGCAGGTGAATTTTAAAATCAGAAAGACAAATTTTCAAAAAAGTGTTGAATTTTCAACCGTCAGTTGCATTTTTATTCAAGAAAGATTAAATATTTCTTTCAAAACAGATGAAATAAAAAAAAACTTCACAAAAATAGATAAATGTTCATCCAAAGAAGATTCTAGTTCACTTTCCAATAGCAAAATAAGAAATGTAAACTATAAGTTAATTTTCTGCTAAATAGTAGAATTTAAAACCAAAAAGACGAATTTTTAACGAAACCGTTGAATTTGCAGAAAAAAAATCATATCTTTTTAAGAAAATTGTTAAATTTTCCACCAAATTATAAAATTTATAACTAATAAGATAATCTTCAGGAGAAATTTTTTGTGAAGTTGCAAAAATTACATACATGAGTGAAGGAGACCCTCCCCCCTTCCGTTAGAAATCGTAACAAAATTTCTCGACCCCCTAACCCCTCTCCTTGAGATGTTGCGTTACGCAAAAATATGCATAACGGTCCCTCATATTCTTTGATGTTTATTGAATTTTTTGAAAGCGTTTACAAGCATTTACAATAGGAGGATGGTAAATCTCTGTTTAAAAAAAAATTGACAGCAGATACTCCGTGTAAAATTGGTTCAGACATGCATATCTATTAGAATTTATTTTGAGATACTTTACAAAAACATTCAAATTAAAAAGAAATCGTGGCATAATATCTTGCGTTTGATGAAGTATTTTACATTATAAAGCATTTCCATGTAGAACGTGAAGAAAAATCGTATTCTAAAAATCACAATATTTAAACATCATTAGTTAGAAATGAAAATAGTGTTGCAAGAGAAAATGTTTCAACATTTAGAGAGTGAGTGCTTTATATGATTGCAGTAAATTTATGGAATATTTTGACTGGTGCCTAAAGATAGAAAGAGTTTTTCACGTTTTTATTCTATTTCTTCTATTATTTTCCTTTTCAAGATCGCCCTCGCAAACAATTTATAGAACTACTCGGCACCTGTCATCCCCTCGCGGTGTGTGCTCAGATTCAAGAGCGTATTTTCTCTCCCGATTCCAGGAATAGTTATAAGCATTGCTTTAAGCAACTTGATAGTAAAGAAGAATTTTTAAAGGTTGAGAAGGTTCAACACAAGGCCGAAATGAGAAGGAGAAGATATTTGTGGTTAATTCTGAATCAATCTATTCAGATTTTTACATTTTTTAAATTAGAAAAAAAATCATAGACCGAATCCATTTCAAATCAGGCAGGTTCTACACTTGAAGTCGCAGAATCTCTCGGGGAAAAAATACGTTGTTGTTTAAAGGAAATGAGGCGATACGTATTTTTGCGATATGTGAAAACAATTTTTTTTACAAAGTTATGCGTATTTGAATTTTTGGCTTTGTTTTAAAAAAAAAACAATTTTTTCTTTAAACTCGTATAACTTTTGACTTAATTGAGATATTTACGATTTTCTCAAAAAAACCACAGTTATATTTTTTGCCATTTTTTTTTAATTTGTACTATCATAAGAAAAATACCTTGTGAGTTTAATGCGGGCTAAATAACATTTGTGGGCAGGAGATTTTTTTTTCATAAAATCGAATTTTCGCATTTTTCTTGAAAACAACAACAGATACGAAAAAATGTTGAGAAAATAGTTTTCACATTAAAAAAAGTTCTACAAAAAGTTCTCTTACGCATTTATAATATCATGTACCATTTCCGAGAAAAATGAAAAAATTCAATTTTCATAAACAAAAAATTGTCTTCATTCCTGGCTTATAGAAATACCCACCATTTTTGTTTATTATTAAAAAACCTATGTATACGTTCATATGAGGGAAACTTTTGTAACTTAAATTGTTTCGGCAAAAAATTTCAAAATTCGAATTTATGAAAAATAATTTTCTGATAATAAAAATTGTCCAGCCCACGTAAAACTAATATGGAGTTTTCCTCATATGAACGTATATATATTTTTTAATGGTGAACAAAAATGGTGGGTATTTCTATAAGCCAGGAATGGAGAAAATTTTTGTTTATGAAAATTGAATTTTTTCATTTTTCTCAACATTGACCTTGGTCCCAGGATTTTTCTTCTAATATCATTATTTGATTAAATTTTCAAGATTTTCGCTAATCGTGAATAACGACTAAGAAAACTTTTTTGTTCGAAATTCAACTACTTTAGTTGAAAGTGGGACTTCTTTATTAAGAATTCATTTTTTTGGTTAATGATTTATATGACTTGAGTTGGAAAATCTTTTTTTTTAATTCAACTATTTTGTTAACATTGTTTTGAAATTATTCATCTTATTTATCTATTATTTAATTATTAGCTTCTTCAGTTGGAAATGAAACTGTTTGGTTGAAAATTTCTGTATTTTGTTAAAAATTAATTTTTTTGTTAGAGACTAATCTTTCTCATTGAAAATTCATTTCTTTGATTGAAAATTAATTTTTTAAACTGAAAATTCAACTACATTTTTTGTCAAAAATTTTTTTTGTAGATATTTAATCTGTTTGGTAGAAAATTCGTTTGTTTGGTTGAAAATTTAACTATTTCATTGAAAATTATTATTTCTTCGTAGAAAATTAATCTTTTTAGCTAAAATTAAATTTTTTTGGTTGAAAATTAGTGTTTTTTATTGAAAATTTTTGTATACACATTCAATCTTCTTGGTTGAAAATGCATCTGTTTGTTTGAACATTCAACTATTTTGATGAACATTTATTTTATTTGGTTAAAAACTTATCTCTTTAACATGAAATTAATCTATTCTATTTTTTGATGAAAATGCATCTTTTTTTATTGGAAAATTTGTCTATTTTTTGGTAGAAAATTCATCTTCTGGTTTGAAAATTCAACTATTTGCTTAACATTTTTTTATTGGTGTTGCATCATTTTAGTTAAAAGTTCATTCCTTTCGTGAAAAATTAAACAAATTTTGTATAAAATGAACTTTTTTACTGAAAATGTAGCTTTTCCGTTGTTGCTATAAAAAGTTGATCTTTTTCAGTTGAAAATTCACTTATTTGGTTCAAAACTGGTCTTTTGAGTCGAAAATTGAATCATTTTGGTAGAAACTGCATATGTTGGGTTGCAAATTCAACTTTTTTTAAAATTCTTCTTCATGACTCCAAACTCAACATTTTGAATGAGATTTTTTTTCTCATATAACAGTTTCTTGTTCAAAATTAAAATATTGTTTGGTGAAATATCAACTATCACTCTTTTTGTTGAGAATACATTTTTTGTATCAAAGATTTATCAGTTTGGTCGAATATTTAACTATTTTGTTGAAAATTCCCGTTTTCTTGGTTGAAAAGAAGTAATGGTTTTATCTAAAAATGTAATTAGGAAATTTTACATTAATAAATCTTAAATATTTTATAGTTCTAGCATGTACCAAAATGTGACATTTTTTGTCACTGCCCTTCAACTGAAACTCAATTCTTAAATTATGTGTGTGAATTTGGCAACATTCCTTCCTTCGAGCTTTTCAAATTACCCATTCGACATTTAGAAAAAACGACAACAATGCTTTCGAGATTTTCGTCACACACTTATTTTTTAGGAAAAGATTTCAGTAAATAAAAAATTGTTCGGTGTCAATTAAAAGAACACTCAAAAATATGCATAAGCAAACCATGCAGATTGGAACACAAGTTTAACAGAAAACGACGGACAGAACCATTACGAAAATATATAACAGGAAATTTAGGATAGGCCCATAATGACTTTCCTATAATAAATTTCTTATAATTTTTTTGCAACTATAGAAAAATCAGTATAGAAATGAAGAAGTTCATATATTGTAAAGTGATTCAAAAATAGAAAAATTATTTCAAATTATTTCACCAGATTTTCTTCCACAGATTTGAGAGCTCTCCAAAGGATTTTACAGAATTTTAAATGATATCAAACTATTTTGCTAGATTCCAGAGAATGTCAAAAGATTTCAAGACTTTCAAGAGATTTTAAAGAATTTTGTAGCATTTTCAAATATTTCAAACTCAAATTAAACGGATTTCACAAATTGCAAGGAATTTTACAGGATTCCAAAGAGCTCAAACAAATCAACGAAATTCAAGGAATTTCAAGAGATTTCGAAGGACTTCCGCAGTTTTTAAAGCTTTTCAAAGGAATTTACATAATTTTAAAAGATTTTGAAATATTTCAACAGATTCCAAGAAATTTGAAAAGATTTCAAAATATTAAAGGAATTTTGTGGGATTTCCGAAGAATTTAAGCTCGATATCAAGCGACTTCACAGGATTTCACAAATTAAAATTCATTTTACGGGATTCCAAAAGATTTCAAATACATCATCGGATTTCAACGAATTTCAAACAATTTCAAGAGATTTTGAAGGACTTCTACAGATTTTATCGCTTTTAAAATGATTTTCCAGAATTTTAAAAGATTTAAAATATTTTAGGCCTTTTTTTATGTTGAAAATTAATTTTTCAACTGGCAGTGTAACTATTGTCTAGTTGAAAATTCACCAATTTATTTTATAATTCATCTCTTGTTTTGAAACTTTAACTAATTTGTTACAAATATTTTGTTTGGTTAAAGGTTCATCTTTTTAAATAAAAATTCAATTATTTCCTTCGAACTTCGTTTTTTTGTTGAAAATTAATTTTTAACTGCAAATGCAACTTTTTCATTTTTGGTTGAAAATTTGTCTTTTTCAGTTGAAAATTCGTCTTTTTGATAGAAAAAAAATCTTCTTGGTTTGAAATTTCCTCGATTTTGGTTAAAAATGCAACTGTTTAGCTGAAAATTAACTTTTTTGTTGAATATTTACTAAGCTGGTTCAAAAAAATCGACTATTTTTTTTCTAAACCCCCACATAAAAACTTCCGGAAAGATGTAAAAAGACGCCTGTGAATAGCAGAGCTCTTAATATTAATATTTAGAGGTCGCTCATCGCGAATTTCTACACTGAGAAACTTTAGGTTAGAAAAATTACTAAAACGGATAGCAAATGGGGGCAAAATTCTTAAATTTTGACATTTTAATACATAAATAATAAGTTATACTATTTTTATAAGAAGATTTCCTATTTGGTAATAGCAATCCTTACTATTCTCTGTAGTAAAATCCGATGTAGGAAAAATTAGTAGAGAAATTAATAAATTGTACAAAAAAAATAAAAGTAATAAGTATTTTAAATAACATAATATACTAAATATGTAGAAGAAATTACTATTTTCTGTAGGAACACGATGTGAATTATGGACATTTCCTACTTTTTGTAACAAAGGTTAATACCAATTATTAAATTTGGTCCTAAATATTACTAACTGATTTAGTAGGAAGTATCGAGCCTTGGACCGAGCGCGGCCGAGTGCATCTGACGTGTATCGATCGCCGATCATATTTTTAGGTTGCGAAAATGACATCTAATTTATGTTTCAATGCAAAATCCGCCAAAAACATAATTTAAAAAAAAATATTTACTTATTTTAATTACATTGAAAATTTTGTTGTTTGAAATTATAAAAATATCATGAATATTAATCAATTAAGGATTAAATGAATTAGAACCAATAAACTTTCTATCATTTAGGTCATATGGAAGTTTTCATTCTGAGTCCCACAACGTCTTATAGGTAGATGGATCATCGCCCGACTGCTGTCCCGGAGACGCGTGTTCGATTCCCGCCAGCCTTCGTTTTCTTCTAACCCGATTTTTCTGTTTCAGCTTTATAATATAAAATACTATCTTTTAAGAATATATACATATATGTAATTTCTAATGTTGTCAATTCTTAATTTAAATAAATGTGAATTATGCGTTAAATGTAGATCATGTGTGTAGGTAGGGTTGTGTGAAAGTTACCAACACGTATTTATTTTTTTACTATTCCCACTGTAGCAGATTTTGCTAACCAGTTAGTAATTCGGTGCGCACGGTCCCTGCGCATAATTTTACTACAGCACTTTGTAAATACTGTTATCTTCTACAGATATTAATCCAACAAATTTACTATTTTCTCCTACCAAAATTAGTAAATAGTGCAGACTTGCAGTTTTACTACAGAGGTTAATAAATACTTCAAATGTCTTTTACAATAAATGCAATAGTTTTAACTTTTATTCCAATATATTTTATAATTCTTTAAGTAGCTACGAGTTACTATTGAGGTTAGTAAATATTATTAAAATTTGCTTTTTGCCTCTCATTGCAAAGTTCAGATAGTGAAATCTAGTGCGATTTTTAACAAGAAATACAAACAAGGGTTTCTCAGTGTATTTCCCATTTAAATAGCATGTGCCATTTTTTTTTATTTGGAGTTTAGTAACTCTTGAACAGACTAATGAATTGCTATGACCATAACATATTCTTGTAGAGAATTCGACGCTCTACAAAAAAGGTCTGTTATGATTTTTTCACAAATTTACTCCTTCAAAAGTTATTTAAGGTTAAAATTGAACACATAATAAATTGATCCTTTTTTTCTTCTTTTTTGGCGAAAATTCGAAATTTAAAACTAATTATCGTGATAGTTTTTCCGGAAATTTTATATTTTAAAATTTTCTCTGAAAATAAATCCAACTCAAATCATCACATTATCAAGTTCAGTGATTTAAAAGTTATTTGTCATTAAAAACAGAACAATAGAAGACAAATTTTCAAACAATGTTAAACTTGATAATGTGATGATTTGACTTCGATTATTGTTTTTTTAGAGAAAATTTACAACTATAAAATTTCGCAAAAAACTATTACGATAATTAGTGATAAATTTGAAAGTTTTGCCAAAAATTAAGAAAAAAACGATAAATTTATTATGTGTTCAACTTTAACCTTAAATAACTTTTGAAGGATTAAATTTATGAAAAAATCATTAGAGACCTTTTTTGTGGAGCGTCGAATTCCATACAAGAATATGTTATGTTCTCAGCAATTCATTAGGCCGTTCAAGAGTTACAAAACTCCAAATAAAAAAAATTTCACATGCTATTTTAATGGAAAATAGAAATTCGCGATGAGCGACCTCTAAATATTAATATTGAGATCTCTGTTTCTCACAGGCGTCTTTTTACACCTTTCTGGAAGTTTTTATGTGGGGGTTTCGAAAAAAAATAGTCGATTTTTTTTAACCAGCCCAATATTTACATTTGCGGGTTAAAAATTCATCACTCTAGCCACAAGTTCAGCTCTTTGGTTGAAAATTGAACTATTATGTTGCAAATTCGTCTTTTTTTTAGGCAATTCATTTTTTCACTGAGTATTTATTCTTTCCATTTTTAATTGAAAATTGATCTTTTTACTTAAAAATTCAACTGTATGTTTGAAAATTCATGTATTTTGTTTGGAGATTTCTTTTTTTCTCCCTTTTTTGGTTGAAGCTTAATCTTTCCTGTTTGCGAATGCGACTATTTTTTTAAAAACCATCTTTTATGGTTGAAATAAAGAAATAAATTTTAATCTGGAATTGTTTAATTTCGATTATAAGAACTTCGATGATAAAAATATAACAAGATTAAAATACTGGTCATAGAATATTAACGGTTAGGAAAAAGGAAAAATTGGCTTCGGGAAAGTCAGGGAAAAGTCAGGAAATTTTGAAAATGAAGTCTTGCGGCCAAACTAACATTTTAATTTTACATTACAAAAAAAATGTAATCAATGCAATGGACGAAAGTTGTCTGCTATTATTGTTTGAAAATTTGATGAGATTGGGCGCTCTTTGCCCGGGGGAGACTCCTTAATTTCTTCTCTGGTCATTTCTTCAACCTCGCCGCTGTTCATGTTTATTTTTGCCCTTCTTTGAGCGCCCTTTATCGTTCTAGTATATATTCCACGAAGAATTGTGTAATTTTGCTCAAATATTGCAAAGACTTCATTATTGGACGTGGATAGTACAGTTTGTCTTCCGGTTGGCATGGGCCCAAGGACATTATACCTTCCTCTCACATAAACTGGTGCATCGCGAGGAAAATTGTATCTTCGAATTTTAAATTGCCGTTTCGGATTCGCATTTGGAATAAGCCGAACAGATCTAAGTTCTTCAGTTTTAAGAAACGCTAGGCGGAAAGAAGAAGGAATGGCAGGAGGAGACCTGGACCTGGCACGACGAAAAGAATCGGCGGCAGTAGGCGAGCTGGATCTGATATGAAGAGTGGACTCGGCAGGAGAAGAAGAGCTAACCGGAAACCCCAGAATATCAGTTCTGGCAGGAGAAGACCTTTCGAGAGAATAAGGTCCGCCACGAGGAAAAACAGGAATGGGTTCACCATTAGGTAAAGAATCGAACAGTAAACTTAAATCTGCAAACAGAAACAGAGGATTCAATTCAGAAAGAAGCTTTAAAAACATAAACTCAAGGAAGGTGAACTAGAAAAGTATTTTTCGGCAAATCAGTTTTTGAAAAAACCAACTCAAGAAAGTCAACTTGTGTAACAGAATTGCACAAAAAGACTTCTAACAAATGAATAAAGAGGGAGAAGAAGTATTTCTGGTATATTCTGTTCCACAGATTTGACATTCTTTCCCCTATTCCCCTCTTTTCTCCTTTTTGGAATAATTCCTCTTTTTTTCTCATTTTACTCGTTTTCCGCTTAAATGCGAACTGAATTGATAGAATCCAATAAGAAACCCCAACTATTTTGGTTCAAACTTCATTTTTTTGGCTGAAAAGTCTAGCATTGTTTTCTGTCAGGAATTAATTTTTTGGTTTGAAACTTTTATGTTTTGCTTGAAATTTAATTATTTCCTTGAAAACTTAACTCCTTTGGTGCAAAATTCAACCATTTGGATGAATTTTTTTCTTTTTTAAAATCTTCACAGGCTGCTAATTCACCTATTTTCTTAAAAATTTGTCCATTTGGTTTGAAAATTCATTCATCTTGTTTGGCCAGGCATGCAACGGAAAATTGAGTGATTAGTCAATTGATGCAATCAAATTTAATCTCTTTTGGTTGAAAATTTAACTATTTTGTTGATAATTTGTCTTTCTTATTTTGGTTGAAAAATAATTTCAATTTTGAAAATTGAACCATGCCAGTTTTGGCAAAAATTTATCTTTGTATTTTGAAAATTCAACTAATTAGTTGAAAGTTGAACTACTTTGGCAAAAATTGAGTTTTGTTGTTCAAGATTCATTATTTTATTTGAACATTCATCTCTTTGTTTGAAAATTGGAATATTTTGCTGAAAATTCAATTTTTTATTTGGTAGAAAATGAATCGTTTCTATCTAAAATGAACCTTCTTGGTTGCAAATGAATCTTTATTGGTTGAAAATTATCTTTTTTATTTGGAAATCCACCTATATAATTAAGAAATTTTATTTTTTAATTAAGACTGGAAATACTTACCTTAAAATTTATCTTTCTTAGTTGAAAATTCAATAAATTGCCTTTTTTCCATTTGTTATTATTTTGTTGACAATTCGCTTTTTTTCTTTCTGTTGGAAAATAATTTCGTAACTGAAAATTCAACTATGCCAGTTTTGGCTGAAAATTTATCTTTGTTTCTTGAAAATTCAACTAACTGATTGAAAGCTGAACTACTTTGTCAAAAATTGAGTTTTGTTGTTCAAGATTTATTATTTTATTTGAACATTCATCTCTTTGATTGAAATTCAATTTTTTATTTCGTAGAAAATAAATCTTTTTCGTCTAAAATGAATCTTCTTGATTAAAATATAATCTTTATTACTTGGAAATTCAACTACATATATAGTAAACAAGTATTCTTTTCTAATTTAAAATTTAAATACTTACTTTAGAATTTATCTTTTTTAGTCGAAAATTTAATAATTGTCTTATTTCATTTTTCATTATTTTGTTGACAATTCGCTTTTTTTCTTTTTGTTACAAAATAATGTCGTAACTGGAAATTCAACTATGCCAGTTTTGGCTTAAAATGTATATTTGTTTTTTGAAAATTCAACTAATTTATTGAAAGTTGAACTACTTTGTCAAAAATTAATTTTTTGGTTCAAGATGAACCTTCTTGGTTGAAAATTAATCATTTTTGGCTAAAAATTGATTTTTTTTTTAATTTGGAAATTCCACTACGTAGTTGAAAAATTTTTTTTAGTTGAAAATTCAAATATTTATTCTAAAATTTATATTTTTAGTAAAAAATTAAATAAATTTATTGCCATTTTTTCATCCTTGTTGAAATCTTTTGCTGAAAATTTATTTTTTCCTGGAGATTCATCATTTTAGTTGAAATTGATTCTGTTTTGTTTGAAAATTTAACTATTTTGTTGAATTTTTTTTTCAAATAATTGTTAGAAACTTGAACTACTTTATCAAAAATTAATTTTTTGATTCAAGTTTAGCACTTCAGTTGAACATTCATCCCATTGGTTGAAACTTGAAATATTTTGCTGACAATTCATTTTTTTCGTGGATGTTCATCATTTTGGTTGAAAACTGAACTATTTTGTTGAAAATTTAATTATTCGGTTGCAACTGGTTGATCATTTCTTTTTGTCAAATTATTTTTTGATCTGATAACTTAACCATTCCATTTTTTATTAAAAATTGATCATTTCATACATTTATAGCCGCTATATTTTTCTAATCCATTTTGGCCTGCTAAACTTGAAAATCACATTGAGAAAATATTTTATGGACTGGTTTTCGAAATATGAATTTAAAAAAAATTGTTTAAACTATTTTGTAGAAACTTAATTTTTTGATTGAAGATTCATAATTTTAGTTGAAAACTCACTTTGATTGAAAATTTCACTATTTCATTGAAAATTCGATTTCCATTTTTTGGTAGAAAATTATCTTTTAGGTGGAAAATTAATCTTCCTGGTTGAAAATTAATATTTTTTGAATAAAAAATTTAACTACTTAGTTTAGAGTTGGACTCGTTGGTCAGAATTTTTTTGTTTGTTAACAATTTATCATTTTAGTTTATAATTCATCTTTTTCGATTTGAAATTGAATTTGTTGGTGGTTGTTCATGAGAACAACCACATTTGTTGAAATTTCTAACATTACTATAAAAACTTATAACACCCAAATCGTCTTACGTAATTTGCGGATGTCCCCGTATGAATGTACCATATGTGCACGCGCGCATATGGTACGAACTCCCTATCATTCGGAACCCTTTTCGTAATTCCATTTTTTTAAATGCACAAATCAAATAAAGTTTGAAAGAAAATAGCAATTGGGATCGAATATAGATCAGATCGCACAAATTTGGATTTGCGTATAGCTTAAATATTGTAGATAAAATTACAGATATATTATATTACTATATTCACCAATAGAATTGAGGATCACTGCCAAAAGCAAGAGGAGAGAAGAAACAATCCTCATTTTTTCTAATTAGAGGAAAATTAATTTATTAATGAAGACTTTAATTAAGAATTTAACTAATGAATAGTCTGGTTCCTTGTCCGATTATATAGTATATGATATCGCCGTTATCTCATAGATAAAAAGTGTCAACATTGTTCTGCTCAGATATTTACATTTCATTGGAGTGAGTTTCAAGGGAAAAAATGAAATTGCTAAATTCGTTATAACTGATATCATAATTTACACATAATATATTCTTCTAAGTTTAAGTGCAATCTGTCGTTCAAGTTGAAAATTTATATAGTGTATAATTAATATAGTGAACAGTTATTTTTTTTAATTCCATTTATCTACTCTCTAAATATGAATTAGTGAAAATTTCACTAATTGATTTAGTAAATGTATGGTTCACTAACCAAATAGTAATATTTTGATGTTTTACATTTGAAATAGTAAATATTTTACTAATAAATTAGTAAAAGTTTTACTAATCTCAATTAGTAAACATGGTTCACTATTATTTAGTAGCTTCGCTTCACTAATTCATTAGTAACTTAACGCGATCACTAACGAATTAGTGAACTGCAACGATTTTGACCAATCTGAAGTCATATCCTCATATGACATTGCGTGCCACTTGATGCCACGCTATTTGAGGTTCGCATTGTTTTAATCCTTAAAGTACAGTTCAATTTTAAAAATCATTAATTTAATTTATATTCACAGTTGATCAACCAAAAATGGTTTTTTATCCAAAACCATCAACTTCAAACGCTTCTAATTTCTAATTGCTTAAGTATGTAAAAGTTTCAGGAAACTATCCACCTAGAAACACTACCCGAATCGGGTAGTGTCAAGCCTACCCCGAAAGGGAAATGGCTTAATGGTATACATACATACCTGGCCAAAAAACACAACATCATTGAATATCAATGTACTTTTTTGTTTCAAATATTCTGTTTTATTGTCAATAAAACTTACATGAATTTATTACAGTGCATTTTCTTTGTATTCTAGCATTTTTTATAATCTCCTTTCAATTTATATTTATTTTGAGAAAATTAATTTTTTCACTGAACAATTAGTGGATTTTTACTGTATAATTAGTGACTTTTCACTCTTCAATTAGTACACACTGCAATGACAGGGATTACTAATTGCTTAGTGGAATTTCACTAATTTCACAAGTGGACAATTTC
>CAKNXH010082217.1:0-10950 GCA_932178445.1 Andricus quercusramuli
TAGTTTTCTACTAATCGTGAGTGGCCGACTTCTCTCTAATTGAATTAGTGAAATTTCACTAGCAATTAGTGAAATTTCACTAATTCAGATTTAGAGAGTACATTTCCACCTAAAATGATGAATTAATTCATTTTTGATGGTGAACATTTCGATCTACTGGTCAAATAATTTTTCTGGTGAAACGAGAAAAAATCTGCCCCAGCCCAGATTTGAACCGAGAACGCTACATTTCACGAGTGGAGCGTTAACCAATTACGCCACCGGGGCCGGCGCAGAAAAATTCTCATTTCTCCTACATCCACAGGATGATGTGAATCCACGTCTAATTTTAACCTGTGCGTTTAGTGTCTCATTCTAGTCTGAATAAATTTCACCTATCTGAATAATTTAATGTAAGATATTATCTTGTCGACCAGGGTAAATTAATTAATTAATTTTTGATGTTAAACATTTCGATCTACTGGTCAAATAATTTTTCTGGTAAAACGAGGAAAAATCTGCCCCAGCCCGGATTTGAACCGGGAACGCCACTTTTCACGAGTGGAGCGTTAACGAATTTTTTTTCTCGTTTCACCAGAAAAATTATTTGACCAGTAGATTCAAATGCTTAACATCAAAAATTAATTAATTAATTTACCCTGGTCGACAAAATAACATCTTACATAAAATTATTCAGATACGTGAAATTTATTTAGACTAGAATGAGTCACTAAACCCACAGGTTGAAATTAGACGTAGATTCACGTCATCCTGTGGATGTAGGAGAAACGGGAAATTATCTGCGCCGGCCCCGGTGGCGTAATTGGTTAACGCTCCACTCCTGAAAAGTGGCGTTCCCGGTTTTAATCCGGGCTGGGGCAGATTTTTTCTCGTTTCACCAGAAAAATTACTTGACCAGTAGATCGAAATGTTTATCATCGAAAATTAGTTAATTAATTTACCCTGGTCGACCAAATGAAATCTTACATTAAAATGATGAATCTTCAACCAAACAAAAATGAATTTTTAAGAATAGAGTTCAATATTCAACCATATAGTTGAATTTTTGACCCAAAAAATGGCTTTCACAAACTTGTTGCATTTCTAACAAAACAATTAAAATTTTCAACCAAATAGTAGAATTTTTAACCAAACGAGATGGATTCCGAGCCAAAAATATGATAGTAGACCTTTTAACGAAGAATAGTCGGATTTCCTTATTGGATTCTAATAATTATGGGTGGTCCCTAATCTGTTAACCCTTTGCGGCATACATTTTTCTATCGCATTAACATTACGAATATATGCATCTTAGGGGTTTTTCGGGGTCGCTGATTATGAATCCGCAGCCCGATTTGCAAAATTCAAAACGGCGAATCCAATATGGCGGACAAGTTTTCAAAAAATCAATTGATTTCTTTGAAAATTGGCATCTAGGGGTTTTTTGGGATCTCTGACCACGAATCCGAAGCCAGATTTGTTTTCAAAAAATTGTTGGATTTTCATGAAACTTGGCATCTAGAAGTTTTCGGGGATGTTCATTTTAAAAGTTAAGTTAAAATAAAAAATTTTGATTACAATTTGGCTGTGAAAAATGTACTTTAGTATAAAAGTTGCATCCTTAATTATTCACCTGTTTTATTCGCAATATTGGATCCTGCATTATAAATTTCTGAAAAGCGATTTCGGATTTGTAATCAGCGACTCCCAAAACACCCGAGTTACAAGTCTTATGAAAATCCAACAACTTTTTCAAAATTAGTCTGGCATATTGGATCCGCCATTTCGAATTTTTTTAATCTGACTTCAGATTTGTTATCAGAAACCCCAAAAACCCATAAATGCCATGGTTCATAAAAGTCCATCAATTTTTTGAAGACTCTTCCGCCATATTGAATCAGTCATATTGAATTTCAGAATTCTGATAGCCCATTTGTAATCAGTAATCCCGAAAAATTATATATACTAATTATATTACAATACTAAATCGACAGTTACAATCAGAGTTAATTTCACAAATTTGGTCAACCGTATTGGATCCGCCAAATTGAATTTTATAAATCTGATAACAGATTTTAAAACATCGACCCTCAGAACCTAAATATACCAAGTTTCATGTAGATACAACAAAATCGTTTGGAAATAATGCAATTTTCTTGCAAGAAGTGACTTTTTTTGTATTTCTTCCACACGGATCTAGCGGATTTCATCGCGTCTCTGAGACTAATCGATCGACCTATTATTGAAACTTGTATGATCTACCAGTACCGATTTATGAAGTTTCAAAAAATGATTTATTCTGTTTATATGGAAATAACTTTTTTGATATTCAAAACACGACAATATTACATAGAGAGTATTTGTTCGCGTGCTTGAGACGCATCGATTGACCTATTGATTAACATTTCATGGCCCACCCGTACCGATTTATAGTTTAAAAAAATAGGTGTATTCTGTTTATACGAGAAAAACTTTGTTCATATTAGGAGTATTACAGTACTGCACGGGTGCCCTGAGGTTAATTTTTTTCGAAAGTCTTGTCACTTCGAAAATCATTGCAGATCTAGATTCTAGATCATTTTTTACGTTCAAACACGCAATGAAGGAAATCGCAGATAGTGCCGTCTTTTTTTAAGGCCACTTTGAAAAAAAAGTGTTCACAAATTATAATACTTTTTAAGACACATGCATGATTTCAGCCCTTTTCGACGCCTATGAAGCGGGGCTAAAGCTTCACTTTTTACTCCCTAGGGACTGAAAAGTACTTTTTACTCCCTGGGGACTGAAAAGTGACGTCAGAGACGAATAATGAAGATTATGCATCTATGAGCTTGCATTTTATGATTATCAGCCCACTCACAGTAAAAACTGAGAGGAAATTTTGGTTGCAGTTGATAGAATTTGGCGGTTATTTATGGAAAGTTACCATATATACCTGTAAAATGACCATAAAATACCGAAATTTTCCATAAATTTCCGGAAATTTATGGAAATTTGTAAAAATGAATTTTGCGTATTCCATGGTAAGTTAACATATTGACCTGTAAAATTACCATAAATTACTGGAATTTTCCATAAATTTCCGGAAATTTATGGAAAATTTCGGCGATTTATGGTAATTTTACAGGTATATATGGTAACTTTCCATAAATAACCGCCAAATTCTATTAACTGCAACCAAAATTTCTTCTCAGTTTTTACTGTGAGTGGGCTGATAATCATAAAATGCAAGCTGATGAAATGCATAATCTTCATTATTCGTCTCTGACGTCACTTTTCAGTCCCTAGGGAGTAAAAAGTGGAGCTTTAGCCCCGCTTCATAGGCGTCGAAAAGGGCTGAAATCATGCATGTGTCTTAAAAAGTATTATAATTTGTGAACAATTTTTTTTCAAAGTGGCCTTAAAAAAAGACGGCACTATCTGCGATTTCCGTCATTGCGTGTTTGAACGTAAAAAATGATCTAGAATCTAGATCTGCAATGATTTTCGAAGTGACAAGACTTTCGAAAAAAATTAACCTCAGGGCACCCGTGACTGTCTCTGACGTGTTTGTTTGCATCCTCGAGACACGTCGAATGACCTATTGACGAACTTTCCATGACCTCTTATGATCTAGCAATACCGTTTTATAAATTTAACAAATGTATTGTTCATCTTGTTAATATAAGGAAAACTTTTTTAGTATTGGGAATACAACTATAATGTATATCATATATTTGTTCGCGTCTTTGAGAAGCGTGGATTGATCCATTGGCGAACTTTCGAAGCCAATTATCGATTAATCAATAGCTACTCAGAAAGTTTCAAGAAAATTTACATTATTTTAATGAGGTTTTAATTTGAAATATAAAACTACCGTAGGTTAAAAAGTTGTTCATTGTAACAGAACATATCAATTGACAGAAACGTAAGCTTGAAAAATATTCACACTTTTTTCTTATATTAGGGGAAAACTCCCTCTATGAGGAAGCAAATTTATTTGATACTTATGAGGAAAAAAAAGAGTATAATTCTCGATTCTCTAACATGTTGTCACAGTAAATTCACAAAAAAAAATTACCAAAATTGAGAAAAAACAACTTAAAGTATTATAAATATAATAATAATCTAGGTAGCATATTAAATATCGCACCATGCATGTAAGGGTTAAGTTAATCTGCTCTCAAAGTTAATATTTAAATTATGTCAATGTTCTTAAATGAAGGAAAATGTCTCAAGAATTTAATTTAAAGTATTCTCATACTAGTATCAAAATAGCTTTAACTCATTATTCATTGTACTGTTGACGGATATATAAAATTACATTTACTTTTCATATAACTTTTACACCAAAAATGTATCGCAGAAATAGAATTACACAAAATGCTTTTAGCTATCATTTTATTATCAATGATGAGTGGAAAGTATGAACCATTTATTGTTATATTGACAAGAATTCTCCATCAAGTTTCTATTTATCTCGCGTTTATGATTAAGTGTCTGCAGATAATAGAGCTCAGAAGCCCTTTTAGAAATCAGGTTTTCACGCTTTCTGAGATAACATGCTGCAGTGTGGGTTATAGGTAACACCTTCGACAATAAATGCCACCCACGCATAGCCCAGTAATATAAGTTCAACGTCGTCGTTTATATGATAACACAGACGGCAAAAAGATCGTTGCCCATAAAGGACAAGACGATGCAAATGCTCGGAGGCTCATCAGATAGTGTTATAGTCTAGTTCAGAAAAAAATTGTTTCTTTGATTACATTAGGGAGCATCCACAAGAAAGCTTATTTCCAGCCAAGAGAGATGAATTTTCAATCAAGAAAAGTGACTTTTGTACCATAAAAGATTCAATCAAAAATGACATATTTTCAACAAAACATTTGAATTTTTCACCAAAAAAGGTGACCCTAATAAAGATGAAATTTCAGCTAAGAAGATTAATTTTCTACTGAAAGATGATTTTTCAACCAACAATGGAACAGTTAAATTTTCAATTAATTGATCGAATTTCCAACAAAGAAAATTAATTTTCTACCCAAATAGACGAATTTTTAACAAAATAGTTGATTTACGATCAAATAGTTGAATTTTCAACTAAAATGATTAATAAAGAATAAAGAAAATAATTTATGACAAAAAAAAATTACAAACTGGTTTATTGAAAAAGCGAATCATCGAGTTGAATTCAACGAAAAAAGACGAATAATTTTCTACCCAAAAAGATGAATTTGTAACAAAATAGTTAAGTTCTTAAACTGAAAAGTCGAATTTTTTAGAAAACAGTTGACGTTTAAACCAAAAAAAAAAATAATTTTCAACGAAAAAGATCATTTTCATTGAAATAGTTTTTTTTTCAACGAAATAGTTGAATTTTCAACCAAAAGTGGAATCGTTAAATTTTGAATTTCTAAAACTAATTTTCAACAAAAGAGTTCATTTTTAACCAACTAGCTGAATTTTCAACTGAAAAATATAAGTTTAAAAAAAATGGAACAGTGAAATTTGCAATTAAAACAATTATTTTTTAACAAAAAAAAAACGAAATAGCAACGAGTGGAATTCAACGAAAAAAGACGAATTTTCAAGAAAATAGTTGAATCCTCAAGAAAATGGATGAATTTTCAACAAAGAAGAATAATTTTCAACAGTTGACTTTTAAACCGGAAAAGAAGATTTTCATAAAGAAATATCATTTTCAATAAAGAAAGGTGAATTTTCAATGAAGTAGTTGAATTTTCAAACAAAATTGGAATCATTTAATTTTTAGTTTAAAAAACTAATTTTCAACAAAATGAAACGAATTTTCAAAAAAATAGTTCAGCCCTCAATCAAAATTATGAATTTTCAACAAACGAACAAAATTTCAATAAAAAATGGAATAGCTGCATTTTCAGATAATGAAAATAATTTCTAACGACAAAAAAAAAGAAATTTCAACAGAATAGTTAAATATTTTATATAGTGTAATTTTCTACCAAAGTAGTTCAATTTTCGACCAAAAATACGCATCTTCAATAAAAAGTTAATTTTCAACCAAATAATTAAATTTTCTACAAAATTTTTGAAGTCTCAAGCCTAAAAGATGAATTTTCTACCACACAGCCGAATTTTCAACTAAAATGATGAAGCATCTACCAAAAAAAGAAATTTTTCAGTAAGTTAACGAAACATAATAGTTAATGTCACAACGAAAAACGATTTTAATTTCAAATAAAAGATAGTTGAATTTAACCAAAAAAGTCGTATTTTCGACCGAATAGTCGAATCATCAACCAAAACAGGTTAATTTTCAACCAAGAAAAGAGATCAACATTCATCCAAAGAGTTGAATTTTTAACCAAAAAATGTTTGTATCAAGAAGATTAATTGTCTGCAAAAAAAGATGTATTATCAACAAAATACATGAATTTCCAGCAAGTACTTGAATCTCCAACTAAGAATGACAAATTTTTAATGAAATAGTTGACTTTAACATAATCTTTGAATTTTCAACAAAATAATAAAACTATCAACAAAATAGTTGCATTTTTTACCAAACAGCTGAGTTTCTAGCCTATAAGGATGAAATTTTAACCAAGAAGATAAATTTTCTCCTAAAACATGAATTTTAAACTATACAGTTGAATTTTCAACTAAGAAATATAAGTTTTCAACAGGAAATGAAACAGTTCAATTTGCACGTTAAAAAACTAATTATCAACAAAAAAACGAAATATCAACTAGTTGAATTCAACGGAAAAAGACGAATTTGTTACAAAATATATTAATTTTCTACCAAGTAGTTGAATTTTCATCTTACAAAGGAAAATTTTCAAATGAAAGATGAAATAGCTGTAATTTCAGATCAAGAACAATTCATTTTACACCAAAAAACGAATTCCTAACAAAATTGTTGAATTTTTAAAAAAATATTTTGATTTTTAACCAATTAGTTTCATTATTATATAAATTACATAAATTATTATATAAAGATCCAACCAAAAATGGAATAGTTACATTTTCCGTGAAGAAAATTAATTCTCAACCAAAAAAAGAACAATTTTCGAATTGGTGATTAAACTTTTCAAAAGTCGACCATTTCAATTTTAATTGCAAAATTAAAACTTATGGAAGGGAAATATTAAAAATTCAGCGTTCAACATGGAAACTCAGGACTCTAAAATTGTAACCATTCAAAATTTAAAATCTTTATTCAGTTTATCAGGTATCAGTTTTGGGGAGTATTATTTTTATCTATTTTGATTTCAAACAACATAATTTTTAACTTATAAATTTTAATTCTCCAATTTTTAACACTTTTTTAAAAATCTTGAACTAAAAATCGGACAATTTCCAAATGTCTTCATTTGTCATTGTTTCAAATTCATTCTGGACACATTTAATATAAAATTGTTTAATTGTAAATCCTTTAAACTGGAAATTGTGCAACTATCAAGTATTTCAATTTGATATTCTATGATTTAAAAAAATGTTAAATACAAATACAACAATTAAGAATACATCTCGGAATACATCGTACTCTCGCTTTCAGTCCAGTTTCGGGGATTGCCTGTAAATAGCCTTGGCCACAAGTCGAGGGGATCCAAACAGAAACTGTCAGGGCCGCCTGAACCGTTTCCAATTGGAATGCATAATATTGCGCAATATACTCGACTGATAACTCGCGCACTGCGGCCCTTCCGAAACGAGAGTCGCAACCGTCTCTCATCCTGCGAGCTGAAAAAGAGCGTGGGCCAGAGTTGGGTGTATTTAAATCTAAAATTATTCAATTTAAAACTATCAATGTTTTAAATGTGAAATTTTGCAATTTAAAAATATTTAATAGTGTAATTTTCTTGACATTTTTCATATTTGAGTTCGAAACTACAATATTTTGAGTTTGAAAATTAAGAACTTCTAAAAATCAAGAAATTCCATATCAAACATTCCCGAATTTGAACCCTTGAAGAAGAAAAAACTTAAATTTCAAGACCTCAAAACTTTTTTATAATTGCGCATTCGAAACTATAATTTTTAATTGAAATTATATATTATGATTTTCAATATTAGTTTTTTCCTAATTATTATTTTTATTTATGATATGATTCATGCTATCGTGCACATGTTTTTTCAGTGAAATCAATTGGATAATGATTGAGAAAAAGAATTTGTTTACATACATCAAATTTTTTCATGAAAATCTGGATGCTACAATTTAAGAGGCTGTTAAGAGGTCTTGCACATAATACGTCACACGTTTTTCCTTTGCTTCAATAAAGACGAGAATAAAATTGCCTTGAAGCCAAAAGGGATATAACGATATAAATAAAATAAAAACATGTGACGTATTATATGCACGACCCCTAATTGAATTCATTACAATAATCCTATTTTGCTTAGAGTGGGAAAATCAGAGAAAAAATTAAGTGTTCTTCCGAATCCAATCTTGGATGAAAACCATTGAGTTTATTTAAGAAGGTATTAACAATTAACATTGTTTGTATGCACACACTGTGCAGAACCATCAACAGATTAAAAGTCCAAATTAAAATCAATTTTTTCAAAAATTTCATTTCAGATTTCAGATTGTTACCCATACATTCTTGGATCATCATCCTCCCTAGAATTTTAAAGTACGTTTTTGAAGCATTTTTATAGCATCATTTGAAACTACTTGATAACTCTCATCATTCAAGATGTGCAGTATTTTATTATTATAATTTCCTGAGAACCGCTACTGTAAATCACCTTTATCAGCCTTTGTTACCAGTAATGTGGCATGATTTTTTTTTAGATTTTTGTTTTACAGAAGTCCTCACTTAACCCTTTCTCTAAGAAGGTTTGTGAAATCTCATTCATTAGAAAATCATTAGATAAACCCATAAATTTGTTTCTAAATTCTTATATTTTGTCATCTGGTATTTTCGTGATATTAGCTTAATATCTTGAATAATTTCTAGATATTGAGAATATTTTCTGTCCCCTTTGTTGCTAAAACATTCTTATCATTTTTGTTGGGGATGAACACACAAGTCTTAAACTTTTTGAACCAAAACAATGATCGAGACAATATCAATTTCAAATTATGTATCTAAAGCACATACATGTGTCAGTATTTCAACAATCCACGCCTTCTCTATTATTTCATATTTTTAGATATTACGGAGACAGAAACGTTGGGGTTGGCGGTATTAAATCTTCCTAAGCAACGAATAAGAAGATAATGCACTTCTCTTGAATAATAACCATCCTTTCTCAGAAGATGCTAACATGCACGGAAGTTCTCCATAATCTTATTTTCCTCTATTTTGGTCCATGTAGTGCTCTTGGGATTAATTTGAACTTCCAAAAATATATTGTTATAAATAATTACAAAGTCCTAATTTGCACAAAATTTCGTTAATTCAACCAAATATAATTGCAAATTTCATCAGAAATTTGACAGTAAACCCCGGGGTATCGAACCGTGGTATATCATTGTGATTATGAACTTTAGATCAGAATGATCCACTTTTGCGAATCCACAATTAATTTGCACACAACTTAATTCAAATCTGTCAAGTGGAAGTTGTTATACTTTTAATTGAAAGTTCTCGGTCAGAGTGGGAGAAAAATTATATTTTTCCTGCAAATCAAATTTTTTCGAAAAGTGATTCTTCAGACTTATTTAGCTCCGACTATCACTTCTGGAAGATTTAGATTTTAGAACTTCCTAGGACCGACAGAAAATGTTTTAAAAATCATTCAATTTTCAACAAATAGTTGAATTTTTAACCAAAAAATCAATTTTCAACCAACTAGTTGAATTTTCAACCTAAAAAGGTCAATTTTCAATTAAAAATGGAATAGTCAAATTTTCAGTTGAAAAATTAATTTTAAACTATAAAAACGAATTTTAAACAACCTTCTAAAATTTTCAAGCAAAAACATGAATTTTCAACTAAAATTATGAATCCTAAACTAGAATATTTAAATATTCAGTTACAGAAATTAATTTTTGACAACAAAACAAATTTTCAACCAAATACATGAATTTTCAACCAAAAAATGATATTGTTGAATGTTCAGTTAAAAAATCAATTTTTAACAAAAACAAAACTAATTCGTAACAAAATATTTAAATTTTCAACCAGAAAATTAATTTCCAACTGAAATAATGAATCTTTAACCAGAAAAAAATTAACTTTTAAAAACGGAGTTCAACTACAATACCTGAAATATCAAACAGAAAAGACAAATTTGCAACAAAAAATTGAATTTTTAGAACCAAAAAGCAGATTTTTCATAAAAATATACGAATTTCCAATCAAGAAAGATTCTTCAGTCAAGAGAAAAAAAAATCAAACTAATTGTGGAATTTTCAGTCCAAAAAGTCTTCAGCTGGAATAGTTAAATTCTCAGTTGAACAATTATTTTTCTATAAAAAAATACGAATTTTTAACAAAATAGTCTAAATCTTAGAACAAATAGATGAATTTTCAACTCGAATAGTTAAATTTTTAGTTAAAAAACTTAATTTTCTATAAAAAAAACGACTTTGTAACATAATATTCAAATCTGCTACCAAAGAGATGAATTTCTATACCAGGAAGGCGAATTTTCAAAAATAAAAGTTGAATTTTGAACCAAAAGATATTTCAGTCAAGATGGATAAAAAATTTCAACAAAAATGTTGAATTCTCAAGCCAAAAAGGCACATTTTTTACAAAACAATTGGATCTTCTACCATCAAATATTAATTTTCAACAAAAAAATTAATTTTCTATCAAATAGTTGCATTTTTGCCCAAAATAGTTGAATTTCCAACCTAGGAATTTTCAACAAAATATATCAATTATCAACCAAATTATAAAACGTTAAACCGAAAAGAGATGAATTCTCAACCAAAAATATAATAGTAGACTTTTAAATGAACAAGAATTAATTTTCGACCAAAAATGGTTTTGGATTTTCAATCAAAGAGCTAAATTTCCATAGTAAAAAGACGAATTTTTAACCAAAGAG
>CAKNXH010082218.1:0-27309 GCA_932178445.1 Andricus quercusramuli
CAAGGGACATCTGTGCACGTGCACAGTTTGACAAGGGACATCTGTGCGCGTGCACAGTTGGACAAGTGACATCTGTGCACGTGCACAGTTAGGAAAGTGACATCTGTGCACGTTAAAGTGCACATGAGTCCATCTGTGCACGTCTAAATTTCGACGTGTACAGTTGTCATTTGGATAACTGTGCACGTGCACAGATGGTACTTGGACAACTGTTCACGTGCATAGTTGTCCGTCTGACCAACGACGTGCACAGTTGTCCGTCTGGCCATCGACGTGCACAGTTGGGCTCGTGCAAAGTTGCTACGTGCAAAGTTGACCCCATCCCGAAAAATATCATGATTCCCAAACCGTTGGATTTTATTTTGATTATTTTGTCAGGCGTACCCTATAATGTATAGGCCTTTCAAATGCAACTAAAAGTCACAATAACATTCTAAAAGGGACACAAAAATATTTTAAATGTAAATATTTCGATTCCTTACAATTTTCTGCGTAGATTCAATCAAAAAATTGTTGAACCCTGTATAACTTTCGGAGATATTAATTTCTTAGATTGTTGGTTTTTAACGCAATATTTTGGCGATAAAATAACTAATTTTTATCAAAAAAATGTATATTATTATGAAAGTGTGTCACTCGATATTATTTGTCAAGTTTAAAAAAAAATTATATAAATAAAATACATCATTAATGTTACATCCAAAAAAGTAGGGGAAAGTTGCCTAAGACGAGCCCCCTCCTAAGACGGGACACCCTTAATATTTTTGTACGAAAGCATTATAGTCATCACTCACGCATCGGCCGAGCTCCTGAGTTTCCTGATGTTCGTGTCAGGCTTGTTCACTCCATCTGTCCTCTCCAGGGTCGAGGTCGCGACCGCCTCAGAATCACGCGTCCTAGGCTTTTTCTTTCTCCGCTTTGAAGAGGTCGCCTCATGGTGACTCAAAGTGGACTCCCGACCTCGCTTCCCATGTTGCATGTTGGGAGCCTCTACGGCTTCTTCTGTTTGGTTCCCGCTGTGGCTCGTGTTTTTATCCACCTTCGCCTTATTCAAGTGCTTTTTCTCGACCTCCTCTTCGACATGTACAATGGCTTCTTGGTAGGAATGTTCCGCAGCGCCTAAGGTCAATGCCATCCTCTCCATTAGAACCTGAGCCTCCTTCAGTCCATCCCTGATAGGCATGAACATATTCCTCTTTGTGGAGCAGAAGTCCTGCATCCTTTCCAACACATCGTCCAAATCAACATAGATTTTCCTAGCCTCATCCATCTTTTCCTCCGCATTTCTTCGGTCCTGTCAACTCTGAGGCCCATGGTGTTGAAATCAGGGGGATCAGGGAGACTAGGAACGAGAAGGTCTTGGTGGAAGTTGGACCAGCAGCAGGCGGCAGAGACAAATTGTCAGCTGCCATCAAGGAGGCTGTCGGCGAGGAGGTTAGAGTGCGAGAACTCGTCCCTCGTGTCGAAGTTGAGGTTTTGGACATCGACACGCACAGTAACTGTTGCGGAGGAAGTCGAGGCGGTTGTAAGAAACCACTTCGGGAAAGCAGCCGGAGAGGTTAAGGTAAGCCTGAGAAAGAAACCCTACAGAGGCAATCTGACTCCTTCGAGCAGGAGTCAAGACTCCTTCGAGCAGGACACCTGAAGGTAGGATGGGTGTCCTGCAGAGTGAAGAAAAAGACGGAGGTTCTCCGGTGTTATCGCTGCCAGGGCTTCGGCCATATGGCTGCGAGGGGCGAGGGGCCCGACAGAACAAGGGCCTGCTGGAGGTGCGGCAAAGAGGGCCATAGAGTTGCGGAATGCGAAAGCAATCCGCAGTGCTACCTCTGCGCCGCAAAGGGAGAGAATTCCCGGACGGACCACCTGCCCGGCACTATGAGGTGTTGGTCGTTCCGAGAGGCAGCCTCATCGAGGAAACCTCAAGGGCGACCAAGTTAAAGAATCTCACCCAGCCAAGATGTCGAAGGCCGGCGAGCCCGGGCTGTAGTACCCCACACCACTGAGGACGATGCGTGCATCTTGGTTGGGTGAGGAGTGTTGGAATGCCAAGCTGGCTCTACAAGACGGAAGTCGAAGCACGACTTAGTGGCCTTACCCCCTTGTCCTTGAAGTAATGCGAAAGCGGTCCCGAGGACGTGGGTTGGCGGGAAAAGGAGTTAAGGTTTAGTGAGTAGGTGCCGTTTCGGTAAGTCCCACACTCACCTTCGTTCCTTGTGGGCTACGCGCCCGTGTGTGCGTCTTACGTGTATATATTAAGTATATATGCGTGAGAGGCATATATTGTGCTCGTGGTCCCCAATGTTCGAATGTGGCTGGTGCATGAGCATTTTCCGTTTTTACTCCTTCAAACAAAAAAAAAAAAAAAAAATCACTCACGCATGCGAATACGTGTTCAGCAAAATTCTAGTTATTTTAAAGGTGTTTTTTCCGGCATTGGAAGTAAATTAACAAAAACAGAAAGGAACAATTATTTTCATACGTTAGAGAAAGAACTTTTACCTGTTTTAGAAGTTGTGATTTAATAACTTCTAATGATTTGAAGGAGGAAGTTATGTTTTTGCTTGATAGATAATTGAGTGTCCCCATGCAAGAACAAGACATAGATTTTTCCAGCGCGGTGGCGTTGGCCCCTGACGAATAAAAATGGAAATACGAATTTTTGAATTTTAAAACATAGATTATTGTAGATAATTATATTCCGCATCTTTTTTTCTTTTGCAAGAAGATTATATCTTTTTTAGATTTTTAAAAAATTGCAAAAACCCCTTTTTTCCAAAGTCATAAAATTTGTAGCAAGCATTCCTTATAGTGTTCTTGTTATGATGATTAGCGATAAAAATGGTGAACTTTATTCATAACAATATGAAAAATTATTTTCTAGGCTATTGCATTATTCGTTTCACAGAACGTTTGAGCGTTTTTTTTATCGAGGAAAGTATGAGCAATCAAAAACTTCCTGCGGAGAAGTTATTCAAAAATGTGCAAAGAAGTTTTCTGCAAAGGCTTTTTCCAAGAAAATTAATAGGTAAAAAACTGTGAACGCTAAACTTTGAGCGCGCGACTGCTCTTCTATGCGTGGATCATGCCGAGTCGGAACGTCTTTTCTTATACGGCGGTGCGATGAACTCGAAATGTAATATACTAATGTAGGAAGATTATTCAAGTGTTAGATGACCGTCAAACGCCCTTCAGCCTTTTTGATCCCATACATAGCGAAAACATTGCAGTTTTCTGCTAAAACAAAATACATAATTTCTATTCCAAATACCGAATTGTGCGCATCGTACGCGTATTGCGAGTTTTAGCTTGACGCGCCCCCTGGCCCCTAAGGGTTTTAGCGTGAAAAAAAACACATTTTTGTGATTTTTTTTTATAAATATGGATTGAGCAAATTCATTTAAACCTTTTGTACGTTATTAAGTATAGTTTCAACAATATCGTAAAATTTCTATATGCAAAAACATCGACAAACAAGCCGGTGACGGAGCTTTTCCAAGAACGTCTGCAGAAATAGACGATTTGCGGTGATCACTGTATCTCAACTGAAAATGATCCGAAATCAAAATCCATTAAAATTTAGTCAAAGTATCATTAAATCCTCCCCCCAACGTTCTCTGATTATTTTGTTTTTCATTTTGAAATTTTTAGTGGTCATTTGAAGTGAAAACTGCTATTTCTTACGAAAAATTCCGCCATTTGTTAGTAGAAATCCCCCTTAATGGAAAAAAAATTCTAAAACTGAACATTGGGGGGAGGTATTTTATATTTAGAAAGCGTGTACCAAGTTTGAAATGAATCGGTAATGTAGTTTTTAAATGGAAGTGATCACGGACTTTTAGAAAGTGGTTTTGAGAAAAATGCGTTTAAAGTTTTAATACCTAAAAAAGTGAAAATAATGTTTTTTTTTTAACTTGCAGTGAATCATCAGTTCCAGCTCCATAGAGTAGACTCCCTGCTGCAGCTTCAATGTCACCATTATATAGTGTATACATTTTATATATGTATAGTGTTTTATATAGTGTTTTATATAGTGCCTTTCTGACCGCCCGCAGCTGTCGGAGGTACAGTTTTAAAGGAGAGGAGACTAACTAGTCAGTCACTACCTTCGAGAGTTTTGCTCTGATCGACTTCAAATTTTGGGAGTATATTCTTAAAATGTTTAATTACAAGAAAAGACAACAACAAAAAAATCGATTTTTCAGAAGTGCAAACCCTTACTTATTTAACATCATGAATAAAGAACATTTTTTAACTATGTGGCGTTTTCGATTTATATCAGTAAATTCTGGATCTGAGATTAATAATATTCAAAATTTTATAACTTTTCATAAATATATATTATTTAACGCTTATGTTACGTTTTATAATGTATTTTACGTAACTAATATGTCATAAACGTAAAGATTATGTTTAAACAATACGCTGCGAATAAAATTCATCAATATCTAGTGTTTAATTACATAGCTTTTTTTATTTTAAAAAGGGGCCCGTCTTAGGATACCGGGTTGCCTAAGACGAGACAAATACATATTTTTTTCAACATCGAAGTTCATCGCCTTTTAAACATTTTTTGAAGTTTTAAGTGTGTGAACTTTGTAAAGAAACATCAAACTATGATACCAATAATCGCTTTTTCTTCTAAAGTACCTTAAAATCGAAAATTTTCGGAAAATATGGAAGGGGGCTCGTCTTAGGCAACTTTCCCCTACCTTTTTTTAATTCTCTAGAATTTGTGTTTTTAATGGTGTATATTATTAAGAAAATTTGTCATTCAATCTCATTTGGTAATTGTATAAACAAACTATATAAATAAATTCTTAGTATGGAATTGTAAAAACAGAAAAAATAATTTTCTATCTTGAGTATGAATAACTCGTGCGGAGCCACCGATTGCCACTCGTGCGCCCAACCCCACACTCGTGGGCAATCGGCGACTTCCCGTACACATTGCTCAATATACTACTCTATCCGACCGTGATATTACAATAACAAAGCGTAGACGAGCACAAAGTGCGAGTCGAAGTCAAGTATTTCAAACACGTGAGGATAAAAAGACTTTATCTATCAAAGGTATAATTTACAAATTTATCACATCTGAAATTTGTGGTGAGGTTGATGCGGCCATATTCGTTCACGGGCAACTGCGAATGCGCATGCGCTCAGTACGATTGTGAGCCGGTAATACTCCTAGGAGAGTTATGGACTCATTGTTGTACTTGGTGCTTGCGCATTCGCTTTCTCTCCTCCCGTTGTGTAAACGGTTACCTTCTGAACTAATAAGACGCGTAAATCATGCCTGCGTTACAATAAAGTTATTTTGAACTTTATTTCATTCCTCTGTGCCTGTCGCTACGCGTGGATTGTGAATCCACATGGCCACACTAAAAAATTAATATCCACGAACGTTACTTTTTCATTTTTTATTCTCCTAGCCCCTTTTTAAAAACTTTGCCCACATCGCGAGACCCCCTAAAACTCTGATATTCAGCAAATGTATTGACCATCCTGCCACATCATAAACGCAAATAGAACTTAATTCTTTCTCTCAATGAAGTAATAAAATTACCTCTTGAAATTAGCTTCATTCCTTCGTAATTCAATTTATCTGAACATAAATGAGAGATAAATTTCTTTGATCTAAAAGGGTTTTTCTTTTATTTATCATGTTATTCTATACGTCATTCAGAACCACTTTATTTTAACCGCGGTATAACGGCCATACCACGCTGAAAAAACCAGTTCTCGTTAGATCACTGAAGGTTAGCAGTGTTGGGCGCGGTTAGTACTTGGATGGGTGACCGTGCGGGAATACTACTAACTGCGTGCTGTTGGCGTGTCGTGGGTGTGGAGAGCTCACACTTGTAGTTATTTGCCACAAGAAACTATCCACCTAGAAACACTACCCGAAGCGGGTAGTGTCACGCCTACCCCGAAAGGGAAATGGCTTAATGGTATACATACATACATAACAGAAAGATGAACAATTTCCATGAAAAATACTGCTATCAATGGCAAGCACGTTTTTGCTTTTTATTGATGCAAAACTTGTGTAGAAATAATGAACTATTCATTTACGACAGAGATAGGGAAGAAGAGTAAAAAAATGCGCAAATAACATGACGGTTTTAATCTGTCCATTTCGTAGTTTTTACGTCCACTTATGCTGTAAATTGTCACAATGCGAGGAACGTCGCTTTTCAAGAGACCTCCGGTAATTTTAGTCTCGGAAGCGTTTTAGAGGAATTGTACTATGATTTGAGAGAGCATATTCAAACTTTCGCATTTTATTGAAATTACTTTCATTCAATTACGTTTCGAGCTATGAGATATTTAGTATAACTGGCAATTTTTTTAATACATTTTCACTTTATAATCCACAACTCCCAATGGAGAACTAATGTATAGTGATTTTATTCTTTCTTCATGAAACAATACTTAGAGTGCCATCAAATAATTTTAAATTTATCTAAGGTTCAGATTATCTTATTTCTCTTACTAGCGGCCGTTCGAAAACTACTTCACAAAACATACAATTATAATACTTTGATAGACTTGACAGCCAAAAGTAGCCCCAAATCAGAGGAAATTGGGTGATTAACCACAGAAATAAGGTACCATATTAAATTCGATATATGAAACGCGTAAGATTGCAGGTCAAAATATATTTCATTTCCAACAGAGTAGTTGAATTAAAAAAAAAAGATTTGTCTCTCAAGAGAGATGAAATTTTGAAGAAATAGTTGAGTTTTCAATATAAAAGTTGCATTTTTTGAAAATAGTTGACTTTTGAACCTGCTAAGAATAATTTTCAACCGCGAAAAATAACTTTCCAATAAAACAGTTGAATTCTTACCAAACACAAAAATTGATTTAAGACCAAACAGATACATCCGCAACCAAATAGTTGAACTGTCAAGCAATAAGAGATGAATCTTCAACAAACTTGTTGAAATTTTAACCAAATACCTCAACGTCCAATTAAAAAACATCCAAAAGGACAAATTTCCAACAAAACAGTTGAATTGTCCAACAAAAAATGACATTTAAAAAAAATCTTTCAAATTTTATCAAAATAATTTAATTCTCAGCAAAATAGATCAAATTTTAACCAAACAGTTGAATTTTAATCCTACAAAGGTGAATTTTTAACCAAGCAGTAAAATTTAAATGGAAATTTCATAAGCCAAACAGTTATATTTTAAACAAAATTACAACCAAATACATAAATTTAAACCAACTTGTTGAATTTCCTACTAAAAACAGTAGATTTTCAACCAATAATGGAATAGTTGAATGTTCTACAATAAGAGACAAATTTTCAGCAAAATACTTAAATCTATAACTAATAAAATGACTGTTTGACAAAGTATTTCCACTTTCAACCAATTAGTTGAATCTCCAATAAAAAACAAGCAAATTCCTAATAAGAAACGTAATATTTGAATTTCCAACTAAAAAAGTATTAATTTTTTGCTAGAAATGGATTTTATAAATGTTTAGTTTATTAGGAATTATTTTGGACTTACGTTTCGGCATGAAAGTGTTAGGTAGCGGTAATAGCGTGATGCCGATTTTGGTGAAATTATATTAAAATTGGAGGTTAATTGATGGGAGGAGTATGTTAGAATGTTTTGTGAGTGAAAGACTGTATATTGAAGGTAATATAAGTGAACAGTTGTATCTCTAAATGGAGGTATTTTGAATGCTCGAAAAGGAAAATTTAATGTGTTTCAAATGATAGGCAAATGTATTGAGCTAAACATAATTCTGGAAGAGTAACGGCGATGCATTGAATAGATTTTTTAATATTTTGATGACAAAGAAGTGTCTACATGTGTAACGGGTCAGAAGAATCACTTTAAATACTTTTTATTGTGCCTGAACTATATCGCAGGACTTCTTTATTGTAAGAGATCTTTGTCGGTCAGGGGTACCAAACGGACTAACTGCCCCGCACAAGGAAAGCAGTGGCAACGGGCCCTTGCTCCTGGGACTCTAAGAGTGGGGAGGATAGAAGATCATTTGACATTCCTGCTACAATCCCCTTCTTAGATTAGGTTTAGTCTCTAAACCTTTTTGCTAGATTTTATTTTAACATTAGTAGTCTTAATTCTACGATCTACATCTTTTATCTCTGCAGTAGGTGCAGTAGGAGCGACAGTGTAATGCACTGTTGGTGTTGCGGTGACCTGGGTTTTTACGCAAAATATACAAATCTTTTTAGGAATACATTCACGAAGTCGGGCGAAGATTCCACATTTGTAACACATAAAAACTATGACTGCAGCAATTGCTGTATATCCTAAGTACTGCAGCCAACTGGTGGCCTGTTCTGTCCAGGTTCGCGTTCTTCTGTCTCTAGTGACCTTATCTATTGCATTTTCGATGTCGTCGACTGATTGTTTTAAATTATTTAAATTCAGAGGCCTAATTTCTTGTGTCAACGGTATCAGCTTGTCTTTTATAGAATCTAATTGTTTGTCGGTATACGGTAATGAAATATTTTTCCTATAGCTTATTTCTCTTGTTATTGTGTCGGTAGAGCTTAATTTTAATATAATATTTAAACCGTTCAATATACATTTGTCCTTACTCATAATCTTCGTAGGGCCCTGGATTTTAATTTTGTCATGACCTGATTCACACAATGCATCAACATCTAGTGGTTCGTGGGCTATTAAAATGTATCCATTCATAAGTGGTATAAAAGCGATGTTCATAATTTTAAAGGGGGAATATTTGCACTCATCCTTGATTGTCTTTACATTCACCCGTAATATGATATTCTCGCAGCTATTAGTTTCTGACATTAAATATGTGGGTTGCGTTCGTTTACAAATTTCCATCTGACCATAATTTTTACATAGTTCTAATATTGTTCTATCGGTAGGTACGTATGCAGTGTGCCCCTGTCCCATCAATGAGTATTCGTAGTCAGGAATTATGGCAAGGAAAACTGAATCAATTTGTTTGGGAATAGGAATTAAGTGTTTAATTTAATAGATTTCAGTTCCTGGAATAGGAATGTGAATGGAATAAACAAATCTATTCTTTTTGATAGCCACGTTGACTGTCGAGACGTCGACGATATGCTGGAAGTTTGTCTGTTTTAAAGGGATGGTGTATTTGACGTTGAACTTTTCTTCGAATTCTTTCATCTCCATTATCAGGATTGCTGGTGTTAGGAGCTGAGGATGGACTATTCCGTTTTTTCCGTCATTTATCGCATTTATCAGTAAGTTGATATCTTCACCCAATTCATCAACTATCATCATGCAAATCGTCATTTGGTTTGAGATGGCTATATTTTTAGTATTTCTGTTTGTTCCGTTAACTATTTGATTGATGCGATTATTATTTTCTCGACTGTGTATTTCAAGTGTCTTAAAATCGGTAGAGGCTGAATTCAACAATACTTTTATAATCTTAGTTTGATTAGAAATACTTCGTGACATGACTTTGTTGTCATTGAACAGTTTATCTAGCTCTTCGTTGATATATTTCATATCGTTTTCACTTAGAGTACCAAAAAGTGTTTTCGATACATCGCCTATGAAGTTAAAAAACCCTCTTTTAGCTCGCGTTTTCCCCAGAAGTTGGTTTAAAACATTTCTCTGATTGTTCAAACGCTGTATTCTTGATTTTATTAAATTCAGCTCAAATTGTTCTAAACAGTCATCACATTGATGTGACACGGATGCGAAAATGTGTTGCAATGATTCATATCGCTCGACTATTTCGTTGGTCTCAACTCCTAGTATCATATTCCAGGTGTCATGATAGAGTTGAGCCTGCCCTAATTCTTCCGAGTAAATAGTTACCCCGGTTAGGTCAGTTGTGATGACCTCAGCCAATATGATCTTCAATATCCATAATAAGATTAGGGCCATCATCTGAAACATCATTGGTAATAGGGCATCAGTTGATTCGAATGTATTCTAGTTCGCTTGTCGTTAAACAAGATTGTGTAATTATTGTTCTCCTGTCTCTCTGTAATTACTGCTGGGCCTTTCCAGGAGGGAGAAAGTTTGTTCTCTGGATGGTTATTAATAAACTTGACCAGGTCCCCAGGCTCGAAGATACCTTGTGGTATAGAGATTTTTGAATCCTGTAACTTTTTGTATTTGATTTTTTGTATCTCTATTTTTTCTTTTGCCTTTTGGAGATAGTGTTCATACTTTCTTTTCCATATATTAAGTAATTCCTCGTACCTGACATTTGGCGTGGTGCTTAACATCGAGGGCAAATTTGCATCACTCCCAAAGGTCAGTTAAAAGGGCGAGTATCCGGTGCCTTCATGTTTCATAGTATTGTATGCCATACAAATTATTTTTAAATTTTGATCCCATTCAGTGCTATGATCTTCGATCCTGGTTTTCAGTAAATTTTTCATAGTCGAGTGGGCTCTTTCGAGTGCTCCATTGCTTTGTAGATGATAAACTGTGGTTTTTATGTGCTTAATCCTGATTAGATTTTCAAAATTCTGTACCAGTTCAGATACAAAGTTTTGTCCCTGATCTGTTAAGATATTCTTTGGTGCTCCGAATAGATATATGTAGTGGTCGAATAACCCTTCTATAATACTTTCAGATGCCGCATTCTTAAGAGGTATCAAGATTAAGTACTTTGTGAGCATATCTTGGATGATGCGAATATATTCGTTTCCTGAAAGTGTGAAGGGTAAAGGTCCGAAAATTCCATGGCTATTTTATCGTTGGGGTTGACAGGCGTGTCTGGAATAATTGCTGGGCATTGTCTTTTAATTCTAACCGTTTTTTGTAGTTGACAAACGGGACATCGTTTGATGTAGTGGATGATTTCTTGTTCCATATTCTTCCATTCTCCAAGAGTTCTAGCTCTTTCAATGGTTTTGTTCTCCCCAAAATGTTGTGCCGTAATAGATCCATGTGATTCCTTTATAATTTCCCATTTTTCTTCTTGAGTGAGCTCTGCTCGTGGTGTGTAGCAGGTGCGAAATTGCTGGTCTTCATGCTTTTGGCTCAAGAAGTTGAGATAGTCCCGGATCTTCACCTTTTCTAAAGGGGTAATTGTTGGATCTATGAAGTGGTAATGTGTAATTGTTAGTTTAGAGGCCATGGCCTCTCGGTTTATTCTATCCAATACCTCCAGCCATTTAGCCTTGTTTAATTGAAGTAGTTTATATTGAGATGTATCCTGGATTCCTTTCCTTTCTTTGGATATAGTGCGCCAGAGATTACCTCCGGCGTTAGGTTTAACATTTTCTCTGCTAGGCATTCTGTTTGTGATGTATTTTTTATATTCTCTTATCAAATTTTCTCTCCCATCCGTTAATCCTTCCTCATCTGAGATAAGTTGATCTGCATCCATGCGACGCCGAGGAAACTCTCTGGACGTACAGGCTGTTTCTTGTCCTGTTAATTCCTCTTCTCTTTCCACATCCAGCTCAACTTCTTCTGCTGTATTTTGTAGAGAATCTTCTTCTTGTTGAACTGGAAATAGTCTAGATAGACAATCTGCAGCTTTATTTTCCTTTCCTTTTACGCGTTCGACAGTGTAAAGATATTCTTCCGAACGTAATATCCACCGTAAACAATCGTGAAGAGGGATCTTTCACGTTGTGTAGCCATATTAACGCCTGATGGTCCGTTTGGATTGTAAACTCTCTCCCAAGAAGGTACTGTCTTAACCTTTTGCATGCCCAAACTATCGCTAACAATTCCTTTTCCGTTGTATTATATTTGATCTCGGCTTTGTTTAACGTCCTTGATATGTAACAACAGGGATGACCGTTTTGAGATAATACTGCGCCTAGTCCGTGATTAGATGCGTCTGTCGTTAAAGTGAATTTCTCCTTGTAGTTTGGAAATCTCAAAACCGGTGCTGAGCATAATAGTTCTTTTATTTTGTCAACGGATTCTTGACAATTCGTTGACCAGTCAAAAGGTGTCTCCTTTTGTGTTAGATTTGTAAGAGGCTTACAAATTTGAGAGAAATTTTTGACAAAATTTTCTATAGTACCCTGCGAGTCCTAAAAAGCTCTGAACTTGGGTGACATTCTGTGGTGGTTTAAAGTCTCGTAGTGCCTGTATTTTTGCGGGGTTAGGTTTCACGCCGTCCTCAGTTAACAAATGTCCTAAATATTCGAGTTCTGGGCGTAAATACTCGCACTTGTCAGGTTGAAGTTTTAATCCCGTCTTCCAAAGATAGGGTCGTTTGATCTCTAAATTGCTCCGTAGAGACAAGATCGTGTACTCCTATCCTGGCAGGATCGCCAATTTTGTAACGGGTCAGAAGAATCACTTTAAATACTTTTTATTGTGCCTGAACTATATCGCAGGACTTCTTTATTGTAAGAGATCTTTGTCGGTCAGGGGTACCAAACGGACTAACTGCCCCGCACAAGGTAAGCAGTGGCAACGGGCCCTTGCTCCTGGGACTCGAAGAGTGGGGAGGATAGAAGATCCTTTGACATTCCTGTTACACATGCATATCAGCTGATTTCTCTCCAAGTTCTGTGCATGAGTTTTGGGTGCGTCGTGTTTTGTATGGCTTTCGCAACAAAGTAATATTTTCATGCGCAGATGGTAAGTGTTTTTGACATTTATCAACATATCAACATTATGCTCTTTTTAACAATAGCCTGTATAAGTTTTGCAGCACGTCTTTGTGCGAGTGCAGCCGACATAATCCCAGAAAACATAACCTCTACATAGTTGCTTGCAAGAAATGATAATCAACATGCTTGTTTCCGATATCTTAAAAATTAGAAAGGAAAGCGCGTAATCAACGTCTACTTGATTTTGTGGGGTGAATTCTCAGAAATGGCTGCATCACAGCAAATGCTGGAACATCGCAAAATCTGTACAGGAAATTATTTGCAAAAGCATAATATCATCATATTAATAAATGTCAGGAACACTTACATCCTGTGCACAAAAATATTACATTATTAAAAAATTCGTACAAAACACGACAAACCCGAAACTCATGTACACATAACATTAAGAAGAATCAGCTGATTTGCATGTGCTCGTTTCTTTTCATCAGAACATTGAAAAATCTATTTAATGTTTCGCCGTTATTCTTTCATGATTATCTTTAGCTCAATACATTTTCCCATCATTTGAAACTCATTTAATTTGCTATTTGAAAAAATAAATCGAGCATGTAAGTTACCGCCATTCGGAGATTTTTCCGCGGACGGAAAAATCTGTATTTCCATGACTCATGACTTGCGCAAGTCTGCAAGTTGCAATAGAGTATGAAGAGGGAAAGGGTGGCCAAAGTTATAGAATGAAAGAATAGTGGCAGCTATAGTGAAGAAAGGCAAAGTGGAGGATGATAAATATTATAACGGAGTAAGGCTAAGGCCAACATTATATAAAGTATATGTAACTGTCTTATCGGACAGAGTGAAAAAAGAAGTTGAGAAAAAAAAGATGCTGCCACCGACTCAGACAGGGTTTAGAAGAGGAATGGGAGTAATGGACAACATATATGTCCTGAATTATATTGTAAACAAAAGGTGTTGGAATTACAATTCTATTTGCGACACTCTTGTATAGATAGTTAAAAGTTTGTCATAATGACGACCGCAGAATTTCGCCGGGAGCGGGTGCTAATCTGAATGATTTAAACAAATTTTTAAGAGATTTTTGGAAAGTGAAATTCCTTTATAGAGCATTTTTCCGTATCTCACGTCGTTTAGCTCAAAATTTGAATTTCCGATTTTTCCATAGTATTTACGACAAACAAAACCAAAACTTTAAGTCCTATCTAATAATGTTGAGATATAAAATTGCAGGTCTCTTTAAATGCTGCAACCCTTTCATTAAACATTTCAACGTATCTGTAGTCGTTTGGCCTAATGTTAGAATTTTCCACTTATTCAATTTCGATGCATGAAAACAAAAGGACAAGTCTTATTAGAAAATGGTTAGGGACATTTTTTTAGATATTTTGAAAATCATCCATTCTTCTCTCAAAATTTTTTTTACTTATCTGTCTTCCTTTGGCGTAAAATTCGATTATTCGTTTTCTGCGTATCATTTTTTATGGATAAAACCAGATCCGTTGGTCAAGACATGCTGGCTAACGAATTCGTTCTTTCTTTTAGAAGCAAAAAAAAGTGTGCCAAATCTCGATTCGATCCGTTAATTCGTTCAAGCGTTATAGTGTTTACGGGGAGATGCTATCACCAAAACTTGATTTTCGACTCCAGGTGGGCTAAAATCGTGGAGATCCGTTGAAAAACTGAGGTGTGAAATTTCGGAGAATTCTAATACTTTCCCAAGCATAGATAATGAGAATGTGCAAGGAACGAATTTTTTTCAAAATATTTCAATCTACAACCAATCAAATGAATTTTTAACAAAGTAATTCCACTTTCAACCGAGTGGTTGAATTTTCAATCAAGAAAATTACTTTCTTACCAAAAAAGACGAATCGACAACAAAATTCATGATTTTTCAAACAATTTTCTAAATTTTCCGCTAAAACGACCAATTTTCAACCAGTACTGCCATTGGTCAATTTTTAGTGAAAAAAATAATAAATTTCAACAAAAAAATGCAATTTCCAACAAAATACCATTGTTTATAACCTATTCATTAGTGGAAGTGGCGAAAATTCTACTCAGAAGGACGTGTTTCTGTCCACATTGAGTCCCGTAGTGGGCGCCCGTTGAGTTCAAGTCACGAAGACGCAGTTCTGGCGCAGTGATACGTATTTTTCATCACGCACTCGTTACACAATGTACTATTTTTGATTTGCAAACAAAAAATTTCTGAAAACTTATGCGTAAGTTGAATTTTGTTCTTTGTTTTTCGAAAAACCCGATTTTCTTAAAAACCTTTATCGCTTTTGTCCTAATTGAGACATCCATTTTTTTATTCTAATAACGTTTATCGTCCTCTTTCATAGTCCGCCCGGGAATACAGAAAGGGTTTAAAATTAACAATATGGCGGCAATTTTTCTGAAAAAATGAAAAGCTGATCTTCTCAAAAAGCCCGCCCTTAAATTTCTTGTAATTTTTTTGAATTCATACTTCGATAAGGAAGATCAAACTCAAAAGATATCTTCTCTATCAAAGCAAAAATTAAAAAAAAATTGTCAGGCCGGATGACAAAAAAAAACGATAAACGCTATTACAATCAAAAAGAAGATAATAAATGTCTTAATCAAATCCAAAGTTATAGAGGATTGAAAAAATCGGGTTTTTTAACAAATAAAGCACAACATTCAAATACGCGTAGCTGCTTAGAATTGATTTATTTTTTTGTTTTGCAAATCGGAATAATACGTATCGCCTAGTTTTCTCTAAGGAACAATATATTTCGTCCTCGAAAAATTCTAGAAGATTATGGTACAGCTGAATATATAGTTGATTACTAGCTCTAAGGTACTTCATTGTTTTCTTAAATTGAAAAATAAAAAAGTTATGCAACTCTTTGTATGTCAGTATTTTCATTATTGGCGAATTACTGCAAGATTGAAAAGAACTAATCTCGGAGGTGCTTTTTTCTTTTAAGATATTCCTATCATGGTTCGGTAGATCTAAGTAATAGCTGGAAAGTACATATTTGTTCAAAAGAAAATCATTTGCATTAAAGTTAGAAAGTTTTTTATTTCTCCCACAAAATTCTAATTTCAGCACTAACGCCTGTAGGAGCCAGAACCGTTTAAATATTTCAGTATGACTTTTTTTGGAAAAACGCATGCAAGCGCTTGGCCAATACGAAGATTCTCTCCTCTTCCTCCCTTATGTTTTCTGTGTTTCATGTATGGTCTCTCAGAAATATAGAAAAATCTGCTTTTCAGAATGTTATCTTATACACGTTGATTTTTCTCAGAAAACCGACGTTAGAATGTCAAGCATCTCGAGTAACTGAAATTAGAACTTTCAATTAAAAATAAAAAATTGCTACTGTTGGAACTGTCTGTTGAATTCACCGCCGAGAATCCGAAAAATGGCAGCAATTTATGAAAGTAATCCAAGCTTCGTTGTAACTTGTCTAACAGGGGTTTGAGTTTCCCAAGTTGCTTTCACAGAAATTGACCATACCTCATTTGTTTCTGAAAGACGAAGCACCTATCTGATGATCCGCTTCGATTAATAATGGGGCCATTATTGTCATCGGATTACGCGTGTCACAGTTGTACGTTCGTACGCTCCAATCTAATCATCTAATCCGCTTTCGCTTGTGTAACACAGATTTAAACTACCGTACCGCGTAGAATTTATTTGAGCGAACTTCACTACTTAACATACACATACATGCATTCCCAGTTGGGAAAAGAGAAGTTTTCTCACCAAAGTTTTGAAACTGTACTCGAGAACTCTAAGGTAGATTAATATCATTCTAACCATGTATATCTTCTATAAAATTTTAAGGCCATATCACACTCATCCGATTCATGTCTGACTGCGATATTTTTAAAACAAATTACGTCCCCACGAATTGAGATATCTAGTTGAAAATTTTAGGCGAATGAACGATCGGCAAAAGGTCGTCTAGAAACCGAAAAAGTGACTAACTCCGTACACAGGAAAAACTGTGAGTAAATTTTGTTGCAAGTAATTTCGTATTTTTACTCGCTGGTGTAGGTAGAACATAAATATTACCTATGGTGGGAGTAATCTGTCTGCTATTACCTGCTCTAATGGGTAAACAGAGAATATTAGCGTGAGTTGAGAGTAACTGTCATTGCTTCTTGCAATAACGAAACATATTAGTCTTTACAAGTGAAAAGGCGAGTGTTTGCAATATATATTACTTTTTTAATTATTTGCGCACACAGGCAATTTAACCATTATGCAAATTTAGCTCATTGTGACAATAAATATGCCAGCTCTCAAAAGTAGGCAAACAACATTTTCTTCGAGAAAATTATGCTACCTATCTCAAAATCTTGCACCTACTGTGGGTTCCTCGAGGACACGAGATTAAACCAATACCCCAGGTGTAAAAAACACATTCTCCGGGGAAGTCTGTGTTTTACAGTACTCTAGGGTCCCTGGAGTCAGTTCCACGAAGACAAGAGATTGAACCAATGCACCAGTTGTAAAAAACACATCTTCTCCGGGGAAGTCTGGTTTTTACAGTCCTTCAGGGTACCTGAAGTGGGTTCCTCGAGGACATGAGATTCAACCAATGCTGCAGGTGTGAAAAGTGCATCTTCTTTGGGGAAGTCTGGTTCAATATCGTGTCCTTGAGAAACCCACTCCACACCCCACACCCCGGAAAAGATGTGTTTTTCATGCCTGAGACATCAGTTGAATCTCGCGTCCTCGAGGAACCCGCTATAGGCACCCTAAAATGCTGTAAAAATCAGGCTTCCACGAAGAAGATGTTTTTGCACTTGGAGCATTTGCTGAATCTCGTGTCCTCTGGGAACCCACTCTCAGCACCTTAGGTACAGTAAAAACCAGACTTTCCAGGAGAAAATGTGTTTTTTACACCTGGGACATTGGTTCAACCTCGCAACCTCGAGGAACGCACTCCAAGCACCCTAAAGTACTATAAAACCAGGCTTCCCTGAAGAAGATGTGTTTTTTACACCTGAGGCATTGGTCCAATCTCTTGTCTTCGAAGAACTTATTCCAAGGACCCTAAAGTACTTTAAAACCCAAACTTCCCCAAAGAAAATGTGTTTTTTACACCTGGAGCATTGGCTGGAACTCTTGTCCTCGAGAAACCCACTCTGAGCACCCTAAAGTACTGCAAAAATCAGACTTCCCCAGAGAAGATGTGTTTGTTACACCTGGGGCATTGGTGCAGTCTCGTGTCTTCGAGGAACCCACAGTTGGTGCAAGGTTTTGACGTGGGTAGCATAGTTTTCTCGAAGAAGATGTTGTTGGCATAATTGGTGCAAGGGTGTGATATCCGGAGTAAGATTTCCGAGAGCGCAGTTCATCATCGGAAGTCAAACTTAGTCCAGCATTAGTTTGTAGAAATGTTCGTAGAATTTCCGTATGGAATTTCCACATGGAATTTCCACATAGAATTTCTGCAGAACGCTTTTCGTAGAATTTTTTCACGTGGGGTTTCAACTTTCAAGGTCAAACACAACAAGGTTCTATGAGCCCAAAGAGTACGTCAGGACCGGGATGACATATATGTTGATTGTCCTGATCTTATTTGCCGAGTTTAAAAAACTCTGACATTTCCCGAAGGGGGATAATCAGAGTCGGACGAGGATACCATGGCCCATCTCATCAGGGCACATTTTCCAAGCTTTTCAAGGTCTGGAGAAGGGGGGACGGCAACTCAGAGGCAAGCAAAGTCACCTGTGGCCCAACTAGGCCCCAAACGACGGCTGGCCAACGAGATTGTCACCCCTGCCAAGGTCAGGTGGGCCCTGAAATCTTGCAGGCCTTACAAGTCTCCTGGCCCAGATGGCATATATGGAATGTACATGCCACATGTTGGCCAACAGGAATCTGACCACGACTCAGGGTGATGTCACCTCAAGTGGAACCATTGACTCGGGATGTCCGCAGGGGGGAGTTTTATCGCCCTTGCTTTGGTGCCTGGTAGTGGATGAATTGCTTCATCAACTCTCGAGTCAGGGCCTTCACGTCATAGGCTATGCGGAGGATGTATTGGTTATCGTACGTGGTCAGCATCTGGATGTGCTCTTCGGAGTAATGCAGAAAGCACTGATGGTAGTAGATTCATAGTACAAGAAAACTGGATTATCGGTTAATCCGAGTAAGACAGATGCGGTTGATTTCATGAGAAGGTACAAGTGGGGAACTACGAGTATATTGAAACTTGGAGAACAACAACTGGAAATCAAAGAACGAGCTAAATATCTAGGAGTAATTCTGGATAAGAAGCTGTCATGGAATGAGCACGTGAAAAGCAAGTGCAAGAAGATGGCTCTTTAGGAGAGCCATAGGGAAAATCTGGGGCTTAGAACCGGAGACACTCATGGGGATTTATACAGCGATCTTGCGACGCAGGTTAAACTTTGCGGCGGTATTCTGGTGCATCAGGGTTGAGCTTTCCACTGTGAAGTCTCGACTGGAAAGGATCAGGGGACTGATTTTGAGAGGCGTCACTGGAGCCTCAAAGTCGACACCCACGATGGCACTGGGGCACTAATAGGCTCAGAGCCCCTACATCTTACCATCAAGGCCGTGGCTGTGCGGGCGGCCTGGAGGCTAAATTTGGCGAATTACAGAAGGATTTCGACAGCAGTGAAGATCCCAGTTGACATCGCGAGAAGGCCGACCCTGAACATGCCCAGGGACAAAATGATTACTCGCCACCTCTTCGACAAGAAGTATCGAGTTAGCCTATCCACGAAGGAGGAATGGGTTAGCGGCGAGGCATACCTGCCCTGTGATGGAGACAACTGGTTTACAGATGGCTCCAGGAACGAGGAGAATGCAGGAGACGGCGTATATCGTAGAAGGAATAGAATGGGCGTCACAATTGCCTACAAGGCAAGGGAGTACGGCAATAAAAGGAACATTCGTATCTGCTCAGACAGCAGTGCTGCTATATTGGCCTTAAATGGAATAACGACTACGTCGCTATTAGTATGGGAATGCTTTGAGGCACTAAATACGTTAGCGACCGAAAACCGAGTCACTGTGAGTGACTTTCCAAGCTTTTCAAGGTCTGGAGAAGGGGGGACGGCAACTCGGAGGCAAACAAAGTCACCTGTGGCCCAACTGGGCCCCAAACCACGGCTGTCCAACGAGATTGTCACCCCTGCCAAGGTCAGGTGTGCCCTGAAATACTTCAGTCCTTACAAGTCTCCTGGCCCGGATGGCATATATCCCTGGACACAGTGGTATCAAGGGCAATGAGATATCGGATAGGCTAGCCAGGCTAGCAGCAGAAGGAAATTGTAGTGGACCCAAGCCAGTGGTAGGTATTTCCAGTAGGTAAGTCACTGAAGTAATTAACAGTTGGCTGACTGAGGAACATCAAAATGAGTGGGACTTGGTGTCTGGTTGCAGACAGGCCAAAACACTCTTGGGCTCAAAGCTTAACTCCAACCGAGCTAGGGAAATACGCAAGCTCGGGAGGAATGAAATCAAAGTCCTAGCAGAACTATTCATAGGACATGGGAAATAAGGATATCACTCACATCCTTTGTCACTGCCCTGCGGTTGCGGTCATGCTTAGGCTCACAAGGGGACGCAACGAGATTACCCAAGCGTCAGGTGCTGCTAAGGTCTCAACCCAGTACTAATAATAATAATAATAATAATAATAATAATAATAATACGTAGTACCTTTGAACATAAAGCCGGGCATCAGATCTGGGTGTTCGATGATCTTCTGAAACCACCTTGCCAACGCAGGACGCACACTCGCCAGGTACTTGTACTAGCAATTGTGCACCATGTGCTTACCTGGGGCATTTCAGATACTTGTTCAAACCCGCTGAAGCATGTGAATACGTGACGTAAATCAGCTTCATTTCAGGGGTTTCGTTTGCTCTTGCTTTCTCTAGTTGAAACCACGCAGCGTATAAATTACTACTGTTTGTTTTCCCAAACATCCAACCAGTAGTTGGTCATGTCTTCCAACTGAGGAAATCTAATGCCTTGCTGGTTATTTTGCTTCACACTTAGTTCACGGCAGAACCCTCTCTCACCATTAAATGAGACCTTTAGATTATAAAAAACCAGTTGGGATATTTCCTCAACTTTACGACTTATTTCCGTAATAATGAACGCCACGACTAGCAGATATAAGATGTCCATGACTCTGGAACACTAAAGCAAGTGAATCTGTTACTGCAAGAAGAAATAAAAATGTATGAATTTTAATATTTCGAATATGAATCTGTTGTCCCGCAGCACTGTCGCGTATTTTTATTATTGTTGTCCGCAGAGAGACTGCGGAAGGATGTCGAGAGGAAAGGAATATTGCCGGATACGCAGGCGGGATTTAGGGCAAGTAGGAGTACTGTCGACAATATCTACGTTCTGCAGCACGTGGTGGATAGAGAACTAGCGAAGAAGGGGACGAGAGTGTACGCGTTTTTTGTGGATCTCAAAGGCGCGTTTCCTTCGGTGGATAGGGGGAGGTTGTGGGAGGCGATGGTGGATAGGGGAGTGGAGAGAGGCCTAATTGAGAGGGTAAGGGAGATATATGAAGAGACTAAAGACAAGGTAAGAGGAGGGGAAGGGATTTCGGAGGGATTCTGGATGGATAGGAGTTTAAGGCAAGGGTGTCCACTTAGCCCAACGCTTTTTGCGATTTTAATTGCGGATATGGAAAGTAAGCTGGAGCCCGGGGTGGTAGGAGGAGTCAGGATAGGAGGGGTTAGAATTTGGTCATTAGCGTATGCAGATGACATAGTGTTGCTGGCAAGCAGCGAGGAGGCCCTAAAGGAGATGATGAAGAGGTTGAGAAGATACCTGGATACAAAGGGGTTAGAGCTGAATGCGGAAAAGTCCAAGGTTATGGTGTTCAGAAAAGAAGGGGGAAGGGATAAGGGGAGGGAGTGGAAGTGGAAGGGAAAGGAGGTGCAGGAGGTGAAAGAGTTTGTGTACCTGGGCTTCGTGTTTCGGAGGAATGGGGGAGTGGATGGTCACATAAAAGAGAGAGTGAGGAGGGGAATTGTGGTGATGAGGCAGGTGTGGGGGTTGGGAAAGAAGTTATTCGCAGATGATCTTGGAAGGAGAATGAAATTGTTTGATTCACTAGTGATGAGTGTGCTATTGTATGGGGTAGAAGTGTGGGGGTAGAAGGAATTTGAAGAGGTAAATAGAACGCAGGTGAGGTATGTAAAGTGGACCCTGGGGTTGGCAAGGAACACGCCTAATTATATTATCAGGAGGGAGACGGGAAGAACGAGTGTTGGGATTCTAACAGGGAACCGGACGTGTAAATATGAGGAAAAATTCTTGGAAGAGGGGGGAAGTAGGCTGGTTAGGGAGTGTTGGTGGGAGAAGGAGAACAGGAGAGGAAGTGGGAAGATGGAGGTAGAGAGGGAAGGGTATTTTAGAATGAATGGACTGCAGATGGATGAAGTGAGAAGGATACACGAGGAAGGAAGGAAGGTTTATGACTTGGTTAAGCAAAACGGCATGGAGAGAGAGAAGACCGAAGGAGAAGATAGGATAAGAGGGTCAAGGTTTATCGGGAACTATGTGTAAATTATGCCAAGGGCAAGAGCGCAATATTTATGTGAGAAAGGAGAGAAAGGAAGTCAGGAGCTCATAGCTAGGCTGAGGTGTGGGTGCATGGAGGGTTTCAATAGGTTCTGGCTCTCTCGGGAGAAGAGGATGTGTGAACTGTGTGGAAAGGGGGATGCAAGAGTGGAGCACTGGTTGGAGGAGTGCGTGGAGATGGAAAGGAGTGAGATAAGCATGGAGGTATTGTTGCATGAAAAGGGGGGAAAAAGAGCAGTAGCATGGGTGAAGGGAGTGTTGGGTAAGATGGAGATGAAGAGAAGGAAGGAGGAAGAGGAGTGGAGAAGGAAAGATGGTAAATAGGAGAGAAAGTAGATATAAGTAAGATGTAAGTATTGTAAATAGTAGATAAGTAATAGGTATTAGCTGCGAAAACAGAGGTTGGCAAGCGAGGCAATGCGAAAAAGTAGGGACATGCGAGCGAGGCGAGGCGAAGCGAGGAAGGCAAAGCAATAAGAGCGTGCGGATTAGAAATGAGGAATGGATGGATGTTAGTTTTTAAGGGTAATTTTTAAGAAAATTCTGTAAAAATGGAAGTGTGAGCAAGTCAATTTTTTAAGGTCAGCAGGCTGAAAAATAAACGTTTATCTAACAAGAATTTGTCATCATAACATCAATTCGTTATAATCATGAATTTCACATGATAGTCTCTTTCAAAGGAATAAAACGTGAACTTGGTTCTTACCGTATTATTATTATAAATAATATAAACTATAACTTCAAATAACGTTTTGGATATTTATTATTGATTATTACAACCTCCAATTTCATCAGAGAGGACACAGAAGAGACATACCTAACTGTCAGAATAATATTAAAATCACGAGATTCATAAGATAACTAACTTACTGAGTTTTTCTACATTATCGATCAACTTACCGACCTGTTATTAAGCACTGTTACCATCAACACAAAATTTTTCAGACATTATACCCCATATGTCATGTTGCAAGACTGTATTAAATTTAATATATTTAGAACGTTTATAAAAATAATTTATGATAACAGAAGTTTACAAAAATATTTCACCCATTAGAATCTAATATTTTCATATTTAAAATGTTTTAAAATATGCTGTAAGTGCTTAATTTCTGCCAATAACTTTTCCACCTGTTTCCGCGGAAACAGCTTTTTAATAATAACTCTTCTGACTCGTATTTTAAAACAAAATTTTCATTACAACACTATTTTTCCAAACAAAGTATGTTATTTTATGCAAAAAACTAATACGAAAATCATCAAATGCGGGCGTTTTTGGAATTGACACTATGCCCCACACGGACACCATACCCCACTCTCCCCTACTTTCAATTTTCGAGAAGGAAAAGCTGCACCGCAATCATTTACCCCACACCCTACCCACAGAGGGGTCACTGAATTTCTGTCATTAGGGCCATTGCAGTGCTATCCGCCGCAAATCGCAAAAAAAATTTCGAATAAAGCTTAAATATTTTTTAATGGAGAATCTGAATCTGCCATAAAAATAGAGGTTCTAATTTAAATGTTGCAAGTTATCCCCCGTTCCTCCCACTCCTAGGAAGTTGGGTGAAGGGTAAATTTGTGCAAAGTCGCTTTTCACCCTCAAAAATAAAACATTTTAATACAGACATTTTTTCGTAGCATGCAGGAGATATTTCGATGTCTCAAAATTTTTTAAAACACCCTGTATATGCCGCAAGGTCAAATTCGTAGTAGTCATAGAGAAGCGTCAGTGCAAGTGAGACACTAGTTTATGGTGCATAAGATCATCTCTTTCGCACACAGAAAGTAAATCTGATTCTGCAAAAAGAATGGGACATTTTTTAATTTTAATATTCAATGTATATTTTTTGCAAAATTCCAGCATGAATTTGAAAACTTAATTTTTTTAACCCGGACGAAACGATGAATACTCCAGAAATAAATTTTGGACGGCAAAGAACTATTTTCGGCGTAAAAAGTATGACAAATTTGTATTTGTTAAATTCAATTATTTATAGCAAAGCTAAATAAGTGCCAAAATTTTCTGTAGATTATTTAATTACAGAAGTCACTTTAATATAATATATTAGATAGCAACAAAATTTTTCTCATAAGCAAAGTATCAAAATATTTTATTTATTTACAACAATAAAATTAATGAACTAATCATTAATAATTGTAATTATAAAAAAATTGTAAATTGGTTAAAAATTGAATGCTGTAGACATGTTCGAATAGTGAATTGCAGATTTGAACCATTGTTGCAGCGTTCATATTTGCTGTTGATTGTACTCGTAGTTATACATTAACCATTCTATAATTCATTATTCAAGCTTTTGCATATACAGCTTCAAATTGAAATACAAACTGAACGACTCGAAATTTAATGTATTGGAAATTCAAGTATTGAAAAATTAGCAATATGATATTTAAACTATTCAGATTTAAATAAATTCTAAATCATCAAAATTTCAAATGTGAAAAATTCTGAAATTTTCCAGTTTGATCGTTGGAAATAGAATCGACAGGTATAAAGTGGGTTCAAGATGATAACTTCTATTCATAAGTATGCTCATTCTTCATAATACACGGAAAAAATAAGTCTTGGAGCATTTCCTAGATTAGTGCTAGACTTTTGGACGGGCCATCATTTTTATAAAGTCTCGTATACTTTCTATAAAGTGGTCATACATTTTCATGGACAAATAAAGAAAAGTCATGGAAGTTTTCAAGCACAGTCAAGAAACAACAGTCTTGGAATTCTTATCAGAAAGTTTACAAAAAATATATATACAGTCATGAAGTGGCTATAAATTACTCTTCATATTTGCAAAGACTTGAATTGAATAAGTGCGTGATTCAAAAACTAAGAACTTGAATACGAGTCAGGAAGACAGTCCATGACTCTCTGCGAGAATTTTTAGAGGAGCGCTCAGCGGGGCTCAGAAACAAATTCACATTGATATGAGTGCAGTAGACACTGGATGAAGATTCAGTGCTCCCAAAACTCGGATCTTTATTCACTGCGCATGCGTCAAGTTGGCAACCACGTTGGTTACCATTGGCTTGCTTATTTAAAATGATTAAATGTGCAAATAAATTATGTACAACAAAAAGCAATTGTAAAACGCATAAAGATATTAAGAATGATTTTAAATGATTATTTATGATAAAAAAGGTATGCCTTTCTTTGAATTTAAAATCGATCGTATATTTTTACAACTAATTGCATGAAGGATTTAAATCTCCAAGATTTAGATGAGGTGAGAAATATTATTCACTTGCTACCTTATTCTGCTAGATATCAAATTCCTTTAACAAAGTTGTAGGATTATTTCTTAAACAAACATGTACAGACTTCAAAATTTTTTTTGGTATTAAGTATTCCTACGTCTTTCTCAATCTTCGCGATATTACTTATAATACACTTATTTCTATTCGAAATAAATTAGAAGATGGTTATTATTACATTGCAAGAAACTGGATGTAAGCAGATTTTATTTTCAAGTTCGTATTTCTGTACATAAAATTTTTATAAAAATATAGAAATAAAATATAAGAACGTGTCTCATAATAGAATGAAATGTGTTTGTTTTTCATTAAAATAACATTTACATAATAGCCATCTTCTTATTTATAATTTTAATAAACAACAAAAAGTTGCTTAGCTTAGAAGTTAATCGAGTCAACACTAATACTTCTTGAAACTTCTTTTTTTTCAGAAAAAAAGGTTTAGTACAATAGGATATCTGGGTTATTTTTTTCAAAAAGATGCACAACAATTATTTAAACAAATTCCTTATTTATTTGACAAAAATTTATTATTCTGATATAGAATCTAAAATACTTTTCGTGGATCTGTTGTTAAAATTGTTAAAAATTTCATTTAAAATAACCATTTTTTTAATAAGAACCTATAAAAAGTATTTTCGAATCTATCTCAATATTTCATTCATCTTTCAAGAGTGTAAACGCAAGTGAGTTCTTTCCTAAGTTAAAAATTTTGTTTATCAATAATTTATTGATATAATTTGGTAAATACATGAGTTTTATTAAAATACATTTTTTATAACGCTGCAACTTATAAACAGTGCGTCTCACAAAAAGTGCACAAAGGACAGAAAGATTGATTTTTTGTTGACTTGTTATCAATTTCTTCAATCTGGAATCCAATTCTTTAATTTAAAAAATGAGAATGAGTCAATTTAATTTTTAAACAAAAATTTTATCATGTGCTACAGTACTATATAAATATTTATTTATACTACATATGAAATTGTCAGAAAATAATTTCCCTTACATGGATTTCATTTTTCTCCATAGAATCGAATGGTTATATCTCACAAATTTGAAATAATTATTTAACGAAGTGTCTCGTCGTCCCGAAATTCGGGATGACTAGCCCGTTTTCAACATTTGGCTAGTCGTCCCGAAATTCGGGATGACTAGCCCATTTTCAACATTTGGCTAGTCGTCCCAAAAATTATGTATTCTTTTTTATTTCTCTCCTTTTGAGTAAGCCGAAGATTAACAAAACTGCTATTCATCCCTAATTGAAAATAAATGTTAAAAAACGGATAGAACTAAGAGTTAGGTTATATTTTATAAAGTGTAGTCTTTTAAGCTTTAACGTATCCAAATTATGTTATGTATTTGCACTGTGTCACCGCAGTCTCAAGGTCGTTCGAAACTTTCCCATGATTTCCGTGCTCTGATTGGACCTTCCTTTGATGTGATCTATTAACTCTTGACTAGATACACTTCTTGCCTTTGTATTTAGAATCAATCATTCATTTGTAAAGCGTAAAATTCAATAATTATTCGCTCTCGCACTCTAAAACACTTTTTTGTGATCCAAGAATTAATTTAATTAATTCTACAATGATGATTTATCATAAAAAATTTATTTAAACATTTAATAATTCCCAAAAATCAAGTTCTTTACTGCCAATGAGACTGCCGATGCGACGCATGCACAGTACAGTTGGGGAGCCGAATTGAGAGCACCGCATCTTTATTCGGTTTTTCGTTCGATTTTGCGTGTTATTGCGCGTTGGTTAACGATCACGTGACATATAGATCAGCTGTTCTGTGTGCCGGCCTATACTGGCCGTAACACCCCTACCCCTTTTCCAACGCCTCGTGGAGGCGAAAAGGCACCCCTGTGACTAGTCACAGAAATAATGTAAGGTAACACCCC
>CAKNXH010082219.1:0-27745 GCA_932178445.1 Andricus quercusramuli
CAAGGGACATCTGTGCACGTGCACAGTTTGACAAGGGACATCTGTGCGCGTGCACAGTTGGACAAGTGACATCTGTGCACGTGCACAGTTAGGAAAGTGACATCTGTGCACGTTAAAGTGCACATGAGTCCATCTGTGCACGTCTAAATTTCGACGTGTACAGTTGTCATTTGGATAACTGTGCACGTGCACAGATGGTACTTGGACAACTGTTCACGTGCATAGTTGTCCGTCTGACCAACGACGTGCACAGTTGTCCGTCTGGCCATCGACGTGCACAGTTGGGCTCGTGCAAAGTTGCTACGTGCAAAGTTGACCCCATCCCGAAAAATATCATGATTCCCAAACCGTTGGATTTTATTTTGATTATTTTGTCAGGCGTACCCTATAATGTATAGGCCTTTCAAATGCAACTAAAAGTCACAATAACATTCTAAAAGGGACACAAAAATATTTTAAATGTAAATATTTCGATTCCTTACAATTTTCTGCGTAGATTCAATCAAAAAATTGTTGAACCCTGTATAACTTTCGGAGATATTAATTTCTTAGATTGTTGGTTTTTAACGCAATATTTTGGCGATAAAATAACTAATTTTTATCAAAAAAATGTATATTATTATGAAAGTGTGTCACTCGATATTATTTGTCAAGTTTAAAAAAAAATTATATAAATAAAATACATCATTAATGTTACATCCAAAAAAGTAGGGGAAAGTTGCCTAAGACGAGCCCCCTCCTAAGACGGGACACCCTTAATATTTTTGTACGAAAGCATTATAGTCATCACTCACGCATCGGCCGAGCTCCTGAGTTTCCTGATGTTCGTGTCAGGCTTGTTCACTCCATCTGTCCTCTCCAGGGTCGAGGTCGCGACCGCCTCAGAATCACGCGTCCTAGGCTTTTTCTTTCTCCGCTTTGAAGAGGTCGCCTCATGGTGACTCAAAGTGGACTCCCGACCTCGCTTCCCATGTTGCATGTTGGGAGCCTCTACGGCTTCTTCTGTTTGGTTCCCGCTGTGGCTCGTGTTTTTATCCACCTTCGCCTTATTCAAGTGCTTTTTCTCGACCTCCTCTTCGACATGTACAATGGCTTCTTGGTAGGAATGTTCCGCAGCGCCTAAGGTCAATGCCATCCTCTCCATTAGAACCTGAGCCTCCTTCAGTCCATCCCTGATAGGCATGAACATATTCCTCTTTGTGGAGCAGAAGTCCTGCATCCTTTCCAACACATCGTCCAAATCAACATAGATTTTCCTAGCCTCATCCATCTTTTCCTCCGCATTTCTTCGGTCCTGTCAACTCTGAGGCCCATGGTGTTGAAATCAGGGGGATCAGGGAGACTAGGAACGAGAAGGTCTTGGTGGAAGTTGGACCAGCAGCAGGCGGCAGAGACAAATTGTCAGCTGCCATCAAGGAGGCTGTCGGCGAGGAGGTTAGAGTGCGAGAACTCGTCCCTCGTGTCGAAGTTGAGGTTTTGGACATCGACACGCACAGTAACTGTTGCGGAGGAAGTCGAGGCGGTTGTAAGAAACCACTTCGGGAAAGCAGCCGGAGAGGTTAAGGTAAGCCTGAGAAAGAAACCCTACAGAGGCAATCTGACTCCTTCGAGCAGGAGTCAAGACTCCTTCGAGCAGGACACCTGAAGGTAGGATGGGTGTCCTGCAGAGTGAAGAAAAAGACGGAGGTTCTCCGGTGTTATCGCTGCCAGGGCTTCGGCCATATGGCTGCGAGGGGCGAGGGGCCCGACAGAACAAGGGCCTGCTGGAGGTGCGGCAAAGAGGGCCATAGAGTTGCGGAATGCGAAAGCAATCCGCAGTGCTACCTCTGCGCCGCAAAGGGAGAGAATTCCCGGACGGACCACCTGCCCGGCACTATGAGGTGTTGGTCGTTCCGAGAGGCAGCCTCATCGAGGAAACCTCAAGGGCGACCAAGTTAAAGAATCTCACCCAGCCAAGATGTCGAAGGCCGGCGAGCCCGGGCTGTAGTACCCCACACCACTGAGGACGATGCGTGCATCTTGGTTGGGTGAGGAGTGTTGGAATGCCAAGCTGGCTCTACAAGACGGAAGTCGAAGCACGACTTAGTGGCCTTACCCCCTTGTCCTTGAAGTAATGCGAAAGCGGTCCCGAGGACGTGGGTTGGCGGGAAAAGGAGTTAAGGTTTAGTGAGTAGGTGCCGTTTCGGTAAGTCCCACACTCACCTTCGTTCCTTGTGGGCTACGCGCCCGTGTGTGCGTCTTACGTGTATATATTAAGTATATATGCGTGAGAGGCATATATTGTGCTCGTGGTCCCCAATGTTCGAATGTGGCTGGTGCATGAGCATTTTCCGTTTTTACTCCTTCAAACCAAAAAAAAAAAAAAAAATCACTCACGCATGCGAATACGTGTTCAGCAAAATTCTAGTTATTTTAAAGGTGTTTTTTCCGGCATTGGAAGTAAATTAACAAAAACAGAAAGGAACAATTATTTTCATACGTTAGAGAAAGAACTTTTACCTGTTTTAGAAGTTGTGATTTAATAACTTCTAATGATTTGAAGGAGGAAGTTATGTTTTTGCTTGATAGATAATTGAGTGTCCCCATGCAAGAACAAGACATAGATTTTTCCAGCGCGGTGGCGTTGGCCCCTGACGAATAAAAATGGAAATACGAATTTTTGAATTTTAAAACATAGATTATTGTAGATAATTATATTCCGCATCTTTTTTTCTTTTGCAAGAAGATTATATCTTTTTTAGATTTTTAAAAAATTGCAAAAACCCCTTTTTTCCAAAGTCATAAAATTTGTAGCAAGCATTCCTTATAGTGTTCTTGTTATGATGATTAGCGATAAAAATGGTGAACTTTATTCATAACAATATGAAAAATTATTTTCTAGGCTATTGCATTATTCGTTTCACAGAACGTTTGAGCGTTTTTTTTATCGAGGAAAGTATGAGCAATCAAAAACTTCCTGCGGAGAAGTTATTCAAAAATGTGCAAAGAAGTTTTCTGCAAAGGCTTTTTCCAAGAAAATTAATAGGTAAAAAACTGTGAACACTAAACTTTGAGCGCGCGACTGCTCTTCTATGCGTGGATCATGCCGAGTCGGAACGTCTTTTCTTATACGGCGGTGCGATGAACTCGAAATGTAATATACTAATGTAGGAAGATTATTCAAGTGTTAGATGACCGTCAAACGCCCTTCAGCCTTTTTGATCCCATACATAGCGAAAACATTGCAGTTTTCTGCTAAAACAAAATACATAATTTCTATTCCAAATACCGAATTGTGCGCATCGTACGCGTATTGCGAGTTTTAGCTTGACGCGCCCCCTGGCCCCTAAGGGTTTTAGCGTGAAAAAAAACACATTTTTGTGATTTTTTTTTATAAATATGGATTGAGCAAATTCATTTAAACCTTTTGTACGTTATTAAGTATAGTTTCAACAATATCGTAAAATTTCTATATGCAAAAACATCGACAAACAAGCCGGTGACGGAGCTTTTCCAAGAACGTCTGCAGAAATAGACGATTTGCGGTGATCACTGTATCTCAACTGAAAATGATCCGAAATCAAAATCCATTAAAATTTAGTCAAAGTATCATTAAATCCTCCCCCCAACGTTCTCTGATTATTTTGTTTTTCATTTTGAAATTTTTAGTGGTCATTTGAAGTGAAAACTGCTATTTCTTACGAAAAATTCCGCCATTTGTTAGTAGAAATCCCCCTTAATGGAAAAAAAATTCTAAAACTGAACATTGGGGGGAGGTATTTTATATTTAGAAAGCGTGTACCAAGTTTGAAATGAATCGGTAATGTAGTTTTTAAATGGAAGTGATCACGGACTTTTAGAAAGTGGTTTTGAGAAAAATGCGTTTAAAGTTTTAATACCTAAAAAAGTGAAAATAATGTTTTTTTTTTAACTTGCAGTGAATCATCAGTTCCAGCTCCATAGAGTAGACTCCCTGCTGCAGCTTCAATGTCACCATTATATAGTGTATACATTTTATATATGTATAGTGTTTTATATAGTGTTTTATATAGTGCCTTTCTGACCGCCCGCAGCTGTCGGAGGTACAGTTTTAAAGGAGAGAAGACTAACTAGTCAGTCACTACCTTCGAGAGTTTTGCTCTGATCGACTTCAAATTTTGGGAGTATATTCTTAAAATGTTTAATTACAAGAAAAGACAACAACAAAAAAATCGATTTTTCAGAAGTGCAAACCCTTACTTATTTAACATCATGAATAAAGAACATTTTTTAACTATGTGGCGTTTTCGATTTATATCAGTAAATTCTGGATCTGAGATTAATAATATTCAAAATTTTATAACTTTTCATAAATATATATTATTTAACGCTTATGTTACGTTTTATAATGTATTTTACGTAACTAATATGTCATAAACGTAAAGATTATGTTTAAACAATACGCTGCGAATAAAATTCATCAATATCTAGTGTTTAATTACATAGCTTTTTTTATTTTAAAAAGGGGCCCGTCTTAGGATACCGGGTTGCCTAAGACGAGACAAATACATATTTTTTTCAACATCGAAGTTCATCGCCTTTTAAACATTTTTTGAAGTTTTAAGTGTGTGAACTTTGTAAAGAAACATCAAACTATGATACCAATAATCGCTTTTTCTTCTAAAGTACCTTAAAATCGAAAATTTTCGGAAAATATGGAAGGGGGCTCGTCTTAGGCAACTTTCCCCTACCTTTTTTTAATTCTCTAGAATTTGTGTTTTTAATGGTGTATATTATTAAGAAAATTTGTCATTCAATCTCATTTGGTAATTGTATAAACAAACTATATAAATAAATTCTTAGTATGGAATTGTAAAAACAGAAAAAATAATTTTCTATCTTGAGTATGAATAACTCGTGCGGAGCCACCGATTGCCACTCGTGCGCCCAACCCCACACTCGTGGGCAATCGGCGACTTCCCGTACACATTGCTCAATATACTACTCTATCCGACCGTGATATTACAATAACAAAGCGTAGACGAGCACAAAGTGCGAGTCGAAGTCAAGTATTTCAAACACGTGAGGATAAAAAGACTTTATCTATCAAAGGTATAATTTACAAATTTATCACATCTGAAATTTGTGGTGAGGTTGATGCGGCCATATTCGTTCACGGGCAACTGCGAATGCGCATGCGCTCAGTACGATTGTGAGCCGGTAATACTCCTAGGAGAGTTATGGACTCATTGTTGTACTTGGTGCTTGCGCATTCGCTTTCTCTCCTCCCGTTGTGTAAACGGTTACCTTCTGAACTAATAAGACGCGTAAATCATGCCTGCGTTACAATAAAGTTATTTTGAACTTTATTTCATTCCTCTGTGCCTGTCGCTACGCGTGGATTGTGAATCCACATGGCCACACTAAAAAATTAATATCCACGAACGTTACTTTTTCATTTTTTATTCTCCTAGCCCCTTTTTAAAAACTTTGCCCACATCGCGAGACCCCCTAAAACTCTGATATTCAGCAAATGTATTGACCATCCTGCCACATCATAAACGCAAATAGAACTTAATTCTTTCTCTCAATGAAGTAATAAAATTACCTCTTGAAATTAGCTTCATTCCTTCGTAATTCAATTTATCTGAACATAAATGAGAGATAAATTTCTTTGATCTAAAAGGGTTTTTCTTTTATTTATCATGTTATTCTATACGTCATTCAGAACCACTTTATTTTAACCGCGGTATAACGGCCATACCACGCTGAAAAAACCAGTTCTCGTTAGATCACTGAAGGTTAGCAGTGTTGGGCGCGGTTAGTACTTGGATGGGTGACCGTGCGGGAATACTACTAACTGCGTGCTGTTGGCGTGTCGTGGGTGTGGAGAGCTCACACTTGTAGTTATTTGCCACAAGAAACTATCCACCTAGAAACACTACCCGAAGCGGGTAGTGTCACGCCTACCCCGAAAGGGAAATGGCTTAATGGTATACATACATACATAACAGAAAGATGAACAATTTCCATGAAAAATACTGCTATCAATGGCAAGCACGTTTTTGCTTTTTATTGATGCAAAACTTGTGTAGAAATAATGAACTATTCATTTACGACAGAAATAGGGAAGAAGAGTAAAAAAATGCGCAAATAACATGACGGTTTTAATCTGTCCATTTCGTAGTTTTTACGTCCACTTATGCTGTAAATTGTCACAATGCGAGGAACGTCGCTTTTCAAGAGACCTCCGGTAATTTTAGTCTCGGAAGCGTTTTAGAGGAATTGTACTATGATTTGAGAGAGCATATTCAAACTTTCGCATTTTATTGAAATTACTTTCATTCAATTACGTTTCGAGCTATGAGATATTTAGTATAACTGGCAATTTTTTTAATACATTTTCACTTTATAATCCACAACTCCCAATGGAGAACTAATGTATAGTGATTTTATTCTTTCTTCATGAAACAATACTTAGAGTGCCATCAAATAATTTTAAATTTATCTAAGGTTCAGATTATCTTATTTCTCTTACTAGCGGCCGTTCGAAAACTACTTCACAAAACATACAATTATAATACTTTGATAGACTTGACAGCCAAAAGTAGCCCCAAATCAGAGGAAATTGGGTGATTAACCACAGAAATAAGGTACCATATTAAATTCGATATATGAAACGCGTAAGATTGCAGGTCAAAATATATTTCATTTCCAACAGAGTAGTTGAATTAAAAAAAAAAGATTTGTCTCTCAAGAGAGATGAAATTTTGAAGAAATAGTTGAGTTTTCAATATAAAAGTTGCATTTTTTGAAAATAGTTGACTTTTGAACCTGCTAAGAATAATTTTCAACCGCGAAAAATAACTTTCCAATAAAACAGTTGAATTCTTACCAAACACAAAAATTGATTTAAGACCAAACAGATACATCCGCAACCAAATAGTTGAACTGTCAAGCAATAAGAGATGAATCTTCAACAAACTTGTTGAAATTTTAACCAAATACCTCAACGTCCAATTAAAAAACATCCAAAAGGACAAATTTCCAACAAAACAGTTGAATTGTCCAACAAAAAATGACATTTAAAAAAAATCTTTCAAATTTTATCAAAATAATTTAATTCTCAGCAAAATAGATCAAATTTTAACCAAACAGTTGAATTTTAATCCTACAAAGGTGAATTTTTAACCAAGCAGTAAAATTTAAATGGAAATTTCATAAGCCAAACAGTTATATTTTAAACAAAATTACAACCAAATACATAAATTTAAACCAACTTGTTGAATTTCCTACTAAAAACAGTAGATTTTCAACCAATAATGGAATAGTTGAATGTTCTACAATAAGAGACAAATTTTCAGCAAAATACTTAAATCTATAACTAATAAAATGACTGTTTGACAAAGTATTTCCACTTTCAACCAATTAGTTGAATCTCCAATAAAAAACAAGCAAATTCCTAATAAGAAACGTAATATTTGAATTTCCAACTAAAAAAGTATTAATTTTTTGCTAGAAATGGATTTTATAAATGTTTAGTTTATTAGGAATTATTTTGGACTTACGTTTCGGCATGAAAGTGTTAGGTAGCGGTAATAGCGTGATGCCGATTTTGGTGAAATTATATTAAAATTGGAGGTTAATTGATGGGAGGAGTATGTTAGAATGTTTTGTGAGTGAAAGACTGTATATTGAAGGTAATATAAGTGAACAGTTGTATCTCTAAATGGAGGTATTTTGAATGCTCGAAAAGGAAAATTTAATGTGTTTCAAATGATAGGCAAATGTATTGAGCTAAACATAATTCTGGAAGAGTAACGGCGATGCATTGAATAGATTTTTTAATATTTTGATGACAAAGAAGTGTCTACATGTGTAACGGGTCAGAAGAATCACTTTAAATACTTTTTATTGTGCCTGAACTATATCGCAGGACTTCTTTATTGTAAGAGATCTTTGTCGGTCAGGGGTACCAAACGGACTAACTGCCCCGCACAAGGAAAGCAGTGGCAACGGGCCCTTGCTCCTGGGACTCTAAGAGTGGGGAGGATAGAAGATCATTTGACATTCCTGCTACAATCCCCTTCTTAGATTAGGTTTAGTCTCTAAACCTTTTTGCTAGATTTTATTTTAACATTAGTAGTCTTAATTCTACGATCTACATCTTTTATCTCTGCAGTAGGTGCAGTAGGAGCGACAGTGTAATGCACTGTTGGTGTTGCGGTGACCTGGGTTTTTACGCAAAATATACAAATCTTTTTAGGAATACATTCACGAAGTCGGGCGAAGATTCCACATTTGTAACACATAAAAACTATGACTGCAGCAATTGCTGTATATCCTAAGTACTGCAGCCAACTGGTGGCCTGTTCTGTCCAGGTTCGCGTTCTTCTGTCTCTAGTGACCTTATCTATTGCATTTTCGATGTCGTCGACTGATTGTTTTAAATTATTTAAATTCAGAGGCCTAATTTCTTGTGTCAACGGTATCAGCTTGTCTTTTATAGAATCTAATTGTTTGTCGGTATACGGTAATGAAATATTTTTCCTATAGCTTATTTCTCTTGTTATTGTGTCGGTAGAGCTTAATTTTAATATAATATTTAAACCGTTCAATATACATTTGTCCTTACTCATAATCTTCGTAGGGCCCTGGATTTTAATTTTGTCATGACCTGATTCACACAATGCATCAACATCTAGTGGTTCGTGGGCTATTAAAATGTATCCATTCATAAGTGGTATAAAAGCGATGTTCATAATTTTAAAGGGGGAATATTTGCACTCATCCTTGATTGTCTTTACATTCACCCGTAATATGATATTCTCGCAGCTATTAGTTTCTGACATTAAATATGTGGGTTGCGTTCGTTTACAAATTTCCATCTGACCATAATTTTTACATAGTTCTAATATTGTTCTATCGGTAGGTACGTATGCAGTGTGCCCCTGTCCCATCAATGAGTATTCGTAGTCAGGAATTATGGCAAGGAAAACTGAATCAATTTGTTTGGGAATAGGAATTAAGTGTTTAATTTAATAGATTTCAGTTCCTGGAATAGGAATGTGAATGGAATAAACAAATCTATTCTTTTTGATAGCCACGTTGACTGTCGAGACGTCGACGATATGCTGGAAGTTTGTCTGTTTTAAAGGGATGGTGTATTTGACGTTGAACTTTTCTTCGAATTCTTTCATCTCCATTATCAGGATTGCTGGTGTTAGGAGCTGAGGATGGACTATTCCGTTTTTTCCGTCATTTATCGCATTTATCAGTAAGTTGATATCTTCACCCAATTCATCAACTATCATCATGCAAATCGTCATTTGGTTTGAGATGGCTATATTTTTAGTATTTCTGTTTGTTCCGTTAACTATTTGATTGATGCGATTATTATTTTCTCGACTGTGTATTTCAAGTGTCTTAAAATCGGTAGAGGCTGAATTCAACAATACTTTTATAATCTTAGTTTGATTAGAAATACTTCGTGACATGACTTTGTTGTCATTGAACAGTTTATCTAGCTCTTCGTTGATATATTTCATATCGTTTTCACTTAGAGTACCAAAAAGTGTTTTCGATACATCGCCTATGAAGTTAAAAAACCCTCTTTTAGCTCGCGTTTTCCCCAGAAGTTGGTTTAAAACATTTCTCTGATTGTTCAAACGCTGTATTCTTGATTTTATTAAATTCAGCTCAAATTGTTCTAAACAGTCATCACATTGATGTGACACGGATGCGAAAATGTGTTGCAATGATTCATATCGCTCGACTATTTCGTTGGTCTCAACTCCTAGTATCATATTCCAGGTGTCATGATAGAGTTGAGCCTGCCCTAATTCTTCCGAGTAAATAGTTACCCCGGTTAGGTCAGTTGTGATGACCTCAGCCAATATGATCTTCAATATCCATAATAAGATTAGGGCCATCATCTGAAACATCATTGGTAATAGGGCATCAGTTGATTCGAATGTATTCTAGTTCGCTTGTCGTTAAACAAGATTGTGTAATTATTGTTCTCCTGTCTCTCTGTAATTACTGCTGGGCCTTTCCAGGAGGGAGAAAGTTTGTTCTCTGAATGGTTATTAATAAACTTGACCAGGTCCCCAGGCTCGAAGATACCTTGTGGTGTAGAGATTTTTGAATCCTGTAACTTTTTGTATTTGATTTTTTGTATCTCTATTTTTTCTTTTGCCTTTTGGAGATAGTGTTCATGCTTTCTTTTCCATAGATTGAGTAATTCCTCGTACCTGACATTTGGCGTGGTGCTTAACATCGAGGGCAAATTTGCATCACTCCCAAAGGTCAGTTAAAAGGGCGAGTATCCGGTGCCTTCATGTTTCATAGTATTGTATGCCATACAAATTATTTTTAAATTTTGATCCCATTCAGTGCTATGATCTTCGATCCTGGTTTTCAGTAAATTTTTCATAGTCGAGTGGGCTCTTTCGAGTGCTCCATTGCTTTGTAGATGATAAACTGTGGTTTTTATGTGCTTAATCCTGATTAGATTTTCAAAATTCTGTACCAGTTCAGATACAAAGTTTTGTCCCTGATCTGTTAAGATATTCTTTGGTGCTCCGAATAGATATATGTAGTGGTCGAATAACCCTTCTATAATACTTTCAGATGCCGCATTCTTAAGAGGTATCAAGATTAAGTACTTTGTGAGCATATCTTGGATGATGCGAATATATTCGTTTCCTGAAAGTGTGAAGGGTAAAGGTCCGAAAATTCCATGGCTATTTTATCGTTGGGGTTGACAGGCGTGTCTGGAATAATTGCTGGGCATTGTCTTTTAATTCTAACCGTTTTTTGTAGTTGACAAACGGGACATCGTTTGATGTAGTGGATGATTTCTTGTTCCATATTCTTCCATTCTCCAAGAGTTCTAGCTCTTTCAATGGTTTTGTTCTCCCCAAAATGTTGTGCCGTAATAGATCCATGTGATTCCTTTATAATTTCCCATTTTTCTTCTTGAGTGAGCTCTGCTCGTGGTGTGTAGCAGGTGCGAAATTGCTGGTCTTCATGCTTTTGGCTCAAGAAGTTGAGATAGTCCCGGATCTTCACCTTTTCTAAAGGGGTAATTGTTGGATCTATGAAGTGGTAATGTGTAATTGTTAGTTTAGAGGCCATGGCCTCTCGGTTTATTCTATCCAATACCTCCAGCCATTTAGCCTTGTTTAATTGAGGTAGTTTATATTGAGATGTATCCTGGATTCCTTTCCTTTCTTTGGATATAGTGCGCCAGAGATTACCTCCGGCGTTAGGTTTAACATTTTCTCTGCTAGGCATTCTGTTTGTGATGTATTTTTTATATTCTCTTATCAAATTTTCTCTCCCATCCGTTAATCCTTCCTCATCTGAGATAAGTTGATCTGCATCCATGCGACGCCGAGGAAACTCTCTGGACGTACAGGCTGTTTCTTGTCCTGTTAATTCCTCTTCTCTTTCCACATCCAGCTCAACTTCTTCTGCTGTATTTTGTAGAGAATCTTCTTCTTGTTGAACTGGAAATAGTCTAGATAGACAATCTGCAGCTTTATTTTCCTTTCCTTTTACGCGTTCGACAGTGTAAAGATATTCTTCCGAACGTAATATCCACCGTAAACAATCGTGAAGAGGGATCTTTCACGTTGTGTAGCCATATTAACGCCTGATGGTCCGTTTGGATTGTAAACTCTCTCCCAAGAAGGTACTGTCTTAACCTTTTGCATGCCCAAACTATCGCTAACAATTCCTTTTCCGTTGTATTATATTTGATCTCGGCTTTGTTTAACGTCCTTGATATGTAACAACAGGGATGACCGTTTTGAGATAATACTGCGCCTAGTCCGTGATTAGATGCGTCTGTCGTTAAAGTGAATTTCTCCTTGTAGTTTGGAAATCTCAAAACCGGTGCTGAGCATAATAGTTCTTTTATTTTGTCAACGGATTCTTGACAATTCGTTGACCAGTCAAAAGGTGTCTCCTTTTGTGTTAGATTTGTAAGAGGCTTACAAATTTGAGAGAAATTTTTGACAAAATTTTCTATAGTACCCTGCGAGTCCTAAAAAGCTCTGAACTTGGGTGACATTCTGTGGTGGTTTAAAGTCTCGTAGTGCCTGTATTTTTGCGGGGTTAGGTTTCACGCCGTCCTCAGTTAACAAATGTCCTAAATATTCGAGTTCTGGGCGTAAATACTCGCACTTGTCAGGTTGAAGTTTTAATCCCGTCTTCCAAAGATAGGGTCGTTTGATCTCTAAATTGCTCCGTAGAGACAAGATCGTGTACTCCTATCCTGGCAGGATCGCCAATTTTGTAACGGGTCAGAAGAATCACTTTAAATACTTTTTATTGTGCCTGAACTATATCGCAGGACTTCTTTATTGTAAGAGATCTTTGTCGGTCAGGGGTACCAAACGGACTAACTGCCCCGCACAAGGTAAGCAGTGGCAACGGGCCCTTGCTCCTGGGACTCGAAGAGTGGGGAGGATAGAAGATCCTTTGACATTCCTGTTACACATGCATATCAGCTGATTTCTCTCCAAGTTCTGTGCATGAGTTTTGGGTGCGTCGTGTTTTGTATGGCTTTCGCAACAAAGTAATATTTTCATGCGCAGATGGTAAGTGTTTTTGACATTTATCAACATATCAACATTATGCTCTTTTTAACAATAGCCTGTATAAGTTTTGCAGCACGTCTTTGTGCGAGTGCAGCCGACATAATCCCAGAAAACATAACCTCTACATAGTTGCTTGCAAGAAATGATAATCAACATGCTTGTTTCCGATATCTTAAAAATTAGAAAGGAAAGCGCGTAATCAACGTCTACTTGATTTTGTGGGGTGAATTCTCAGAAATGGCTGCATCACAGCAAATGCTGGAACATCGCAAAATCTGTACAGGAAATTATTTGCAAAAGCATAATATCATCATATTAATAAATGTCAGGAACACTTACATCCTGTGCACAAAAATATTACATTATTAAAAAATTCGTACAAAACACGACAAACCCGAAACTCATGTACACATAACATTAAGAAGAATCAGCTGATTTGCATGTGCTCGTTTCTTTTCATCAGAACATTGAAAAATCTATTTAATGTTTCGCCGTTATTCTTTCATGATTATCTTTAGCTCAATACATTTTCCCATCATTTGAAACTCATTTAATTTGCTATTTGAAAAAATAAATCGAGCATGTAAGTTACCGCCATTCGGAGATTTTTCCGCGGATGGAAAAATCTGTATTTCCATGACTCATGACTTGCGCAAGTCTGCAAGTTGCAATAGAGTATGAAGAGGGAAAGGGTGGCCAAAGTTATAGAATGAAAGAATAGTGGCAGCTATAGTGAAGAAAGGCAAAGTGGAGGATGATAAATATTATAACGGAGTAAGGCTAAGGCCAACATTATATAAAGTATATGTAACTGTCTTATCGGACAGAGTGAAAAAAGAAGTTGAGAAAAAAAAGATGCTGCCACCGACTCAGACAGGGTTTAGAAGAGGAATGGGAGTAATGGACAACATATATGTCCTGAATTATATTGTAAACAAAAGGTGTTGGAATTACAATTCTATTTGCGACACTCTTGTATAGATAGTTAAAAGTTTGTCATAATGACGACCGCAGAATTTCGCCGGGAGCGGGTGCTAATCTGAATGATTTAAACAAATTTTTAAGAGATTTTTGGAAAGTGAAATTCCTTTATAGAGCATTTTTCCGTATCTCACGTCGTTTAGCTCAAAATTTGAATTTCCGATTTTTCCATAGTATTTACGACAAACAAAACCAAAACTTTAAGTCCTATCTAATAATGTTGAGATATAAAATTGCAGGTCTCTTTAAATGCTGCAACCCTTTCATTAAACATTTCAACGTATCTGTAGTCGTTTGGCCTAATGTTAGAATTTTCCACTTATTCAATTTCGATGCATGAAAACAAAAGGACAAGTCTTATTAGAAAATGGTTAGGGACATTTTTTTAGATATTTTGAAAATCATCCATTCTTCTCTCAAAATTTTTTTTACTTATCTGTCTTCCTTTGGCGTAAAATTCGATTATTCGTTTTCTGCGTATCATTTTTTATGGATAAAACCAGATCCGTTGGTCAAGACATGCTGGCTAACGAATTCGTTCTTTCTTTTAGAAGCAAAAAAAAGTGTGCCAAATCTCGATTCGATCCGTTAATTCGTTCAAGCGTTATAGTGTTTACGGGGAGATGCTATCACCAAAACTTGATTTTCGACTCCAGGTGGGCTAAAATCGTGGAGATCCGTTGAAAAACTGAGGTGTGAAATTTCGGAGAATTCTAATACTTTCCCAAGCATAGATAATGAGAATGTGCAAGGAACGAATTTTTTTCAAAATATTTCAATCTACAACCAATCAAATGAATTTTTAACAAAGTAATTCCACTTTCAACCGAGTGGTTGAATTTTCAATCAAGAAAATTACTTTCTTACCAAAAAAGACGAATCGACAACAAAATTCATGATTTTTCAAACAATTTTCTAAATTTTCCGCTAAAACGACCAATTTTCAACCAGTACTGCCATTGGTCAATTTTTAGTGAAAAAAATAATAAATTTCAACAAAAAAATGCAATTTCCAACAAAATACCATTGTTTATAACCTATTCATTAGTGGAAGTGGCGAAAATTCTACTCAGAAGGACGTGTTTCTGTCCACATTGAGTCCCGTAGTGGGCGCCCGTTGAGTTCAAGTCACGAAGACGCAGTTCTGGCGCAGTGATACGTATTTTTCATCACGCACTCGTTACACAATGTACTATTTTTGATTTGCAAACAAAAAATTTCTGAAAACTTATGCGTAAGTTGAATTTTGTTCTTTGTTTTTCGAAAAACCCGATTTTCTTAAAAACCTTTATCGCTTTTGTCCTAATTGAGACATCCATTTTTTTATTCTAATAACGTTTATCGTCCTCTTTCATAGTCCGCCCGGGAATACAGAAAGGGTTTAAAATTAACAATATGGCGGCAATTTTTCTGAAAAAATGAAAAGCTGATCTTCTCAAAAAGCCCGCCCTTAAATTTCTTGTAATTTTTTTGAATTCATACTTCGATAAGGAAGATCAAACTCAAAAGATATCTTCTCTATCAAAGCAAAAATTAAAAAAAAATTGTCAGGCCGGATGACAAAAAAAAACGATAAACGCTATTACAATCAAAAAGAAGATAATAAATGTCTTAATCAAATCCAAAGTTATAGAGGATTGAAAAAATCGGGTTTTTTAACAAATAAAGCACAACATTCAAATACGCGTAGCTGCTTAGAATTGATTTATTTTTTTGTTTTGCAAATCGGAATAATACGTATCGCCTAGTTTTCTCTAAGGAACAATATATTTCGTCCTCGAAAAATTCTAGAAGATTATGGTACAGCTGAATATATAGTTGATTACTAGCTCTAAGGTACTTCATTGTTTTCTTAAATTGAAAAATAAAAAAGTTATGCAACTCTTTGTATGTCAGTATTTTCATTATTGGCGAATTACTGCAAGATTGAAAAGAACTAATCTCGGAGGTGCTTTTTTCTTTTAAGATATTCCTATCATGGTTCGGTAGATCTAAGTAATAGCTGGAAAGTACATATTTGTTCAAAAGAAAATCATTTGCATTAAAGTTAGAAAGTTTTTTATTTCTCCCACAAAATTCTAATTTCAGCACTAACGCCTGTAGGAGCCAGAACCGTTTAAATATTTCAGTATGACTTTTTTTGGAAAAACGCATGCAAGCGCTTGGCCAATACGAAGATTCTCTCCTCTTCCTCCCTTATGTTTTCTGTGTTTCATGTATGGTCTCTCAGAAATATAGAAAAATCTGCTTTTCAGAATGTTATCTTATACACGTTGATTTTTCTCAGAAAACCGACGTTAGAATGTCAAGCATCTCGAGTAACTGAAATTAGAACTTTCAATTAAAAATTAAAAATTGCTACTGTTGGAACTGTCTGTTGAATTCACCGCCGAGAATCCGAAAAATGGCAGCAATTTATGAAAGTAATCCAAGCTTCGTTGTAACTTGTCTAACAGGGGTTTGAGTTTCCCAAGTTGCTTTCACAGAAATTGACCATACCTCATTTGTTTCTGAAAGACGAAGCACCTATCTGATGATCCGCTTCGATTAATAATGGGGCCATTATTGTCATCGGATTACGCGTGTCACAGTTGTACGTTCGTACGCTCCAATCTAATCATCTAATCCGCTTTCGCTTGTGTAACACAGATTTAAACTACCGTACCGCGTAGAATTTATTTGAGCGAACTTCACTACTTAACATACACATACATGCATTCCCAGTTGGGAAAAGAGAAGTTTTCTCACCAAAGTTTTGAAACTGTACTCGAGAACTCTAAGGTAGATTAATATCATTCTAACCATGTATATCTTCTATAAAATTTTAAGGCCATATCACACTCATCCGATTCATGTCTGACTGCGATATTTTTAAAACAAATTACGTCCCCACGAATTGAGATATCTAGTTGAAAATTTTAGGCGAATGAACGATCGGCAAAAGGTCGTCTAGAAACCGAAAAAGTGACTAACTCCGTACACAGGAAAAACTGTGAGTAAATTTTGTTGCAAGTAATTTCGTATTTTTACTCGCTGGTGTAGGTAGAACATAAATATTACCTATGGTGGGAGTAATCTGTCTGCTATTACCTGCTCTAATGGGTAAACAGAGAATATTAGCGTGAGTTGAGAGTAACTGTCATTGCTTCTTGCAATAACGAAACATATTAGTCTTTACAAGTGAAAAGGCGAGTGTTTGCAATATATATTACTTTTTTAATTATTTGCGCACACAGGCAATTTAACCATTATGCAAATTTAGCTCATTGTGACAATAAATATGCCAGCTCTCAAAAGTAGGCAAACAACATTTTCTTCGAGAAAATTATGCTACCTATCTCAAAATCTTGCACCTACTGTGGGTTCCTCGAGGACACGAGATTAAACCAATACCCCAGGTGTAAAAAACACATTCTCCGGGGAAGTCTGTGTTTTACAGTACTCTAGGGTCCCTGGAGTCAGTTCCACGAAGACAAGAGATTGAACCAATGCACCAGTTGTAAAAAACACATCTTCTCCGGGGAAGTCTGGTTTTTACAGTCCTTCAGGGTACCTGAAGTGGGTTCCTCGAGGACATGAGATTCAACCAATGCTGCAGGTGTGAAAAGTGCATCTTCTTTGGGGAAGTCTGGTTCAATATCGTGTCCTTGAGAAACCCACTCCACACCCCACACCCCGGAAAAGATGTGTTTTTCATGCCTGAGACATCAGTTGAATCTCGCGTCCTCGAGGAACCCGCTATAGGCACCCTAAAATGCTGTAAAAATCAGGCTTCCACGAAGAAGATGTTTTTGCACTTGGAGCATTTGCTGAATCTCGTGTCCTCTGGGAACCCACTCTCAGCACCTTAGGTACAGTAAAAACCAGACTTTCCAGGAGAAAATGTGTTTTTTACACCTGGGACATTGGTTCAACCTCGCAACCTCGAGGAACGCACTCCAAGCACCCTAAAGTACTATAAAACCAGGCTTCCCTGAAGAAGATGTGTTTTTTACACCTGAGGCATTGGTCCAATCTCTTGTCTTCGAAGAACTTATTCCAAGGACCCTAAAGTACTTTAAAACCCAAACTTCCCCAAAGAAAATGTGTTTTTTACACCTGGAGCATTGGCTGGAACTCTTGTCCTCGAGAAACCCACTCTGAGCACCCTAAAGTACTGCAAAAATCAGACTTCCCCAGAGAAGATGTGTTTGTTACACCTGGGGCATTGGTGCAGTCTCGTGTCTTCGAGGAACCCACAGTTGGTGCAAGGTTTTGACGTGGGTAGCATAGTTTTCTCGAAGAAGATGTTGTTGGCATAATTGGTGCAAGGGTGTGATATCCGGAGTAAGATTTCCGAGAGCGCAGTTCATCATCGGAAGTCAAACTTAGTCCAGCATTAGTTTGTAGAAATGTTCGTAGAATTTCCGTATGGAATTTCCACATGGAATTTCCACATAGAATTTCTGCAGAACGCTTTTCGTAGAATTTTTTCACGTGGGGTTTCAACTTTCAAGGTCAAACACAACAAGGTTCTATGAGCCCAAAGAGTACGTCAGGACCGGGATGACATATATGTTGATTGTCCTGATCTTATTTGCCGAGTTTAAAAAACTCTGACATTTCCCGAAGGGGGATAATCAGAGTCGGACGAGGATACCATGGCCCATCTCATCAGGGCACATTTTCCAAGCTTTTCAAGGTCTGGAGAAGGGGGGACGGCAACTCAGAGGCAAGCAAAGTCACCTGTGGCCCAACTAGGCCCCAAACGACGGCTGGCCAACGAGATTGTCACCCCTGCCAAGGTCAGGTGGGCCCTGAAATCTTGCAGGCCTTACAAGTCTCCTGGCCCAGATGGCATATATCTAGCCCTCTTACAGAGGGCTGGAGAGATCATCATAGGGCCGCTAATGAGACTTGCTAGGGCTAGTTTGACGTTGAGATATGTCCCGACGGCGTGGAGGGGTATGAGAATAGTCATCATTCCGAAGGCAGGTAGGATCGGTTATACTCCACCCAAGGATTTCCGGCCCATCAGCTTCACTTCTTTCCTATTAAAAACAGTGGATAGGCTTGTGGATAGATATATCCGCGATAAGGTCTTGTCAAGCAGACCGCTCCACGCCTATAGGGCTGGTCACTCGACGGAGACGGCCCTAATCGGAGCAGTGAACCTAATTGAATGTCAACTAAAGGAGAAAGGCCTTGAGATTGGAAGCTTTATAGACATCGAAGAGCCTTCAATAACACCTCTGGAGAGGTGGTCACGGCGGACATGATTGCACATGATGTGCCTACTGCAGTCATGGAATGTACATGCCACATGTTGGCCAACAGGAATCTGACCACGACTCAGGGTGATGTCACCTCAAGTGGAACCATTGACTCGGGATGTCCGCAGGGGGGAGTTTTATCGCCCTTGCTTTGGTGCCTGGTAGTGGATGAATTGCTTCATCAACTCTCGAGTCAGGGCCTTCACGTCATAGGCTATGCGGAGGATGTATTGGTTATCGTACGTGGTCAGCATCTGGATGTGCTCTTCGGAGTAATGCAGAAAGCACTGATGGTAGTAGATTCATAGTACAAGAAAACTGGATTATCGGTTAATCCGAGTAAGACAGATGCGGTTGATTTCATGAGAAGGTACAAGTGGGGAACTACGAGTATATTGAAACTTGGAGAACAACAACTGGAAATCAAAGAACGAGCTAAATATCTAGGAGTAATTCTGGATAAGAAGCTGTCATGGAATGAGCACGTGAAAAGCAAGTGCAAGAAGATGGCTCTTTAGGAGAGCCATAGGGAAAATCTGGGGCTTAGAACCGGAGACACTCATGGGGATTTATACAGCGATCTTGCGACGCAGGTTAAACTTTGCGGCGGTATTCTGGTGCATCAGGGTTGAGCTTTCCACTGTGAAGTCTCGACTGGAAAGGATCAGGGGACTGATTTTGAGAGGCGTCACTGGAGCCTCAAAGTCGACACCCACGATGGCACTGGGGCACTAATAGGCTCAGAGCCCCTACATCTTACCATCAAGGCCGTGGCTGTGCGGGCGGCCTGGAGGCTAAATTTGGCGAATTACAGAAGGATTTCGACAGCAGTGAAGATCCCAGTTGACATCGCGAGAAGGCCGACCCTGAACATGCCCAGGGACAAAATGATTACTCGCCACCTCTTCGACAAGAAGTATCGAGTTAGCCTATCCACGAAGGAGGAATGGGTTAGCGGCGAGGCATACCTGCCCTGTGATGGAGACAACTGGTTTACAGATGGCTCCAGGAACGAGGAGAATGCAGGAGACGGCGTATATCGTAGAAGGAATAGAATGGGCGTCACAATTGCCTACAAGGCAAGGGAGTACGGCAATAAAAGGAACATTCGTATCTGCTCAGACAGCAGTGCTGCTATATTGGCCTTAAATGGAATAACGACTACGTCGCTATTAGTATGGGAATGCTTTGAGGCACTAAATACGTTAGCGACCGAAAACCGAGTCACTGTGAGTGACTTTCCAAGCTTTTCAAGGTCTGGAGAAGGGGGGACGGCAACTCGGAGGCAAACAAAGTCACCTGTGGCCCAACTGGGCCCCAAACCACGGCTGTCCAACGAGATTGTCACCCCTGCCAAGGTCAGGTGTGCCCTGAAATACTTCAGTCCTTACAAGTCTCCTGGCCCGGATGGCATATATCCCTGGACACAGTGGTATCAAGGGCAATGAGATATCGGATAGGCTAGCCAGGCTAGCAGCAGAAGGAAATTGTAGTGGACCCAAGCCAGTGGTAGGTATTTCCAGTAGGTAAGTCACTGAAGTAATTAACAGTTGGCTGACTGAGGAACATCAAAATGAGTGGGACTTGGTGTCTGGTTGCAGACAGGCCAAAACACTCTTGGGCTCAAAGCTTAACTCCAACCGAGCTAGGGAAATACGCAAGCTCGGGAGGAATGAAATCAAAGTCCTAGCAGAACTATTCATAGGACATGGGAAATAAGGATATCACTCACATCCTTTGTCACTGCCCTGCGGTTGCGGTCATGCTTAGGCTCACAAGGGGACGCAACGAGATTACCCAAGCGTCAGGTGCTGCTAAGGTCTCAACCCAGTACTAATAATAATAATAATAATAATAATAATAATACGTAGTACCTTTGAACATAAAGCCGGGCATCAGATCTGGGTGTTCGATGATCTTCTGAAACCACCTTGCCAACGCAGGACGCACACTCGCCAGGTACTTGTACTAGCAATTGTGCACCATGTGCTTACCTGGGGCATTTCAGATACTTGTTCAAACCCGCTGAAGCATGTGAATACGTGACGTAAATCAGCTTCATTTCAGGGGTTTCGTTTGCTCTTGCTTTCTCTAGTTGAAACCACGCAGCGTATAAATTACTACTGTTTGTTTTCCCAAACATCCAACCAGTAGTTGGTCATGTCTTCCAACTGAGGAAATCTAATGCCTTGCTGGTTATTTTGCTTCACACTTAGTTCACGGCAGAACCCTCTCTCACCATTAAATGAGACCTTTAGATTATAAAAAACCAGTTGGGATATTTCCTCAACTTTACGACTTATTTCCGTAATAATGAACGCCACGACTAGCAGATATAAGATGTCCATGACTCTGGAACACTAAAGCAAGTGAATCTGTTACTGCAAGAAGAAATAAAAATGTATGAATTTTAATATTTCGAATATGAATCTGTTGTCCCGCAGCACTGTCGCGTATTTTTATTATTGTTGTCCGCAGAGAGACTGCGGAAGGATGTCGAGAGGAAAGGAATATTGCCGGATACGCAGGCGGGATTTAGGGCAAGTAGGAGTACTGTCGACAATATCTACGTTCTGCAGCACGTGGTGGATAGAGAACTAGCGAAGAAGGGGACGAGAGTGTACGCGTTTTTTGTGGATCTCAAAGGCGCGTTTCCTTCGGTGGATAGGGGGAGGTTGTGGGAGGCGATGGTGGATAGGGGAGTGGAGAGAGGCCTAATTGAGAGGGTAAGGGAGATATATGAAGAGACTAAAGACAAGGTAAGAGGAGGGGAAGGGATTTCGGAGGGATTCTGGATGGATAGGAGTTTAAGGCAAGGGTGTCCACTTAGCCCAACGCTTTTTGCGATTTTAATTGCGGATATGGAAAGTAAGCTGGAGCCCGGGGTGGTAGGAGGAGTCAGGATAGGAGGGGTTAGAATTTGGTCATTAGCGTATGCAGATGACATAGTGTTGCTGGCAAGCAGCGAGGAGGCCCTAAAGGAGATGATGAAGAGGTTGAGAAGATACCTGGATACAAAGGGGTTAGAGCTGAATGCGGAAAAGTCCAAGGTTATGGTGTTCAGAAAAGAAGGGGGAAGGGATAAGGGGAGGGAGTGGAAGTGGAAGGGAAAGGAGGTGCAGGAGGTGAAAGAGTTTGTGTACCTGGGCTTCGTGTTTCGGAGGAATGGGGGAGTGGATGGTCACATAAAAGAGAGAGTGAGGAGGGGAATTGTGGTGATGAGGCAGGTGTGGGGGTTGGGAAAGAAGTTATTCGCAGATGATCTTGGAAGGAGAATGAAATTGTTTGATTCACTAGTGATGAGTGTGCTATTGTATGGGGTAGAAGTGTGGGGGTAGAAGGAATTTGAAGAGGTAAATAGAACGCAGGTGAGGTATGTAAAGTGGACCCTGGGGTTGGCAAGGAACACGCCTAATTATATTATCAGGAGGGAGACGGGAAGAACGAGTGTTGGGATTCTAACAGGGAACCGGACGTGTAAATATGAGGAAAAATTCTTGGAAGAGGGGGGAAGTAGGCTGGTTAGGGAGTGTTGGTGGGAGAAGGAGAACAGGAGAGGAAGTGGGAAGATGGAGGTAGAGAGGGAAGGGTATTTTAGAATGAATGGACTGCAGATGGATGAAGTGAGAAGGATACACGAGGAAGGAAGGAAGGTTTATGACTTGGTTAAGCAAAACGGCATGGAGAGAGAGAAGACCGAAGGAGAAGATAGGATAAGAGGGTCAAGGTTTATCGGGAACTATGTGTAAATTATGCCAAGGGCAAGAGCGCAATATTTATGTGAGAAAGGAGAGAAAGGAAGTCAGGAGCTCATAGCTAGGCTGAGGTGTGGGTGCATGGAGGGTTTCAATAGGTTCTGGCTCTCTCGGGAGAAGAGGATGTGTGAACTGTGTGGAAAGGGGGATGCAAGAGTGGAGCACTGGTTGGAGGAGTGCGTGGAGATGGAAAGGAGTGAGATAAGCATGGAGGTATTGTTGCATGAAAAGGGGGGAAAAAGAGCAGTAGCATGGGTGAAGGGAGTGTTGGGTAAGATGGAGATGAAGAGAAGGAAGGAGGAAGAGGAGTGGAGAAGGAAAGATGGTAAATAGGAGAGAAAGTAGATATAAGTAAGATGTAAGTATTGTAAATAGTAGATAAGTAATAGGTATTAGCTGCGAAAACAGAGGTTGGCAAGCGAGGCAATGCGAAAAAGTAGGGACATGCGAGCGAGGCGAGGCGAAGCGAGGAAGGCAAAGCAATAAGAGCGTGCGGATTAGAAATGAGGAATGGATGGATGTTAGTTTTTAAGGGTAATTTTTAAGAAAATTCTGTAAAAATGGAAGTGTGAGCAAGTCAATTTTTTAAGGTCAGCAGGCTGAAAAATAAACGTTTATCTAACAAGAATTTGTCATCATAACATCAATTCGTTATAATCATGAATTTCACATGATAGTCTCTTTCAAAGGAATAAAACGTGAACTTGGTTCTTACCGTATTATTATTATAAATAATATAAACTATAACTTCAAATAACGTTTTGGATATTTATTATTGATTATTACAACCTCCAATTTCATCAGAGAGGACACAGAAGAGACATACCTAACTGTCAGAATAATATTAAAATCACGAGATTCATAAGATAACTAACTTACTGAGTTTTTCTACATTATCGATCAACTTACCGACCTGTTATTAAGCACTGTTACCATCAACACAAAATTTTTCAGACATTATACCCCATATGTCATGTTGCAAGACTGTATTAAATTTAATATATTTAGAACGTTTATAAAAATAATTTATGATAACAGAAGTTTACAGAAATATTTCACCCATTAGAATCTAATATTTTCATATTTAAAATGTTTTAAAATATGCTGTAAGTGCTTAATTTCTGCCAATAACTTTTCCACCTGTTTCCGCGGAAACAGCTTTTTAATAATAACTCTTCTGACTCGTATTTTAAAACAAAATTTTCATTACAACACTATTTTTCCAAACAAAGTATGTTATTTTATGCAAAAAACTAATACGAAAATCATCAAATGCGGGCGTTTTTGGAATTGACACTATGCCCCACACGGACACCATACCCCACTCTCCCCTACTTTCAATTTTCGAGAAGGAAAAGCTGCACCGCAATCATTTACCCCACACCCTACCCACAGAGGGGTCACTGAATTTCTGTCATTAGGGCCATTGCAGTGCTATCCGCCGCAAATCGCAAAAAAAATTTCGAATAAAGCTTAAATATTTTTTAATGGAGAATCTGAATCTGCCATAAAAATAGAGGTTCTAATTTAAATGTTGCAAGTTATCCCCCGTTCCTCCCACTCCTAGGAAGTTGGGTGAAGGGTAAATTTGTGCAAAGTCGCTTTTCACCCTCAAAAATAAAACATTTTAATACAGACATTTTTTCGTAGCATGCAGGAGATATTTCGATGTCTCAAAATTTTTTAAAACACCCTGTATATGCCGCAAGGTCAAATTCGTAGTAGTCATAGAGAAGCGTCAGTGCAAGTGAGACACTAGTTTATGGTGCATAAGATCATCTCTTTCGCACACAGAAAGTAAATCTGATTCTGCAAAAAGAATGGGACATTTTTTAATTTTAATATTCAATGTATATTTTTTGCAAAATTCCAGCATGAATTTGAAAACTTAATTTTTTTAACCCGGACGAAACGATGAATACTCCAGAAATAAATTTTGGACGGCAAAGAACTATTTTCGGCGTAAAAAGTATGACAAATTTGTATTTGTTAAATTCAATTATTTATAGCAAAGCTAAATAAGTGCCAAAATTTTCTGTAGATTATTTAATTACAGAAGTCACTTTAATATAATATATTAGATAGCAACAAAATTTTTCTCATAAGCAAAGTATCAAAATATTTTATTTATTTACAACAATAAAATTAATGAACTAATCATTAATAATTGTAATTATAAAAAAATTGTAAATTGGTTAAAAATTGAATGCTGTAGACATGTTCGAATAGTGAATTGCAGATTTGAACCATTGTTGCAGCGTTCATATTTGCTGTTGATTGTACTCGTAGTTATACATTAACCATTCTATAATTCATTATTCAAGCTTTTGCATATACAGCTTCAAATTGAAATACAAACTGAACGACTCGAAATTTAATGTATTGGAAATTCAAGTATTGAAAAATTAGCAATATGATATTTAAACTATTCAGATTTAAATAAATTCTAAATCATCAAAATTTCAAATGTGAAAAATTCTGAAATTTTCCAGTTTGATCGTTGGAAATAGAATCGACAGGTATAAAGTGGGTTCAAGATGATAACTTCTATTCATAAGTATGCTCATTCTTCATAATACACGGAAAAAATAAGTCTTGGAGCATTTCCTAGATTAGTGCTAGACTTTTGGACGGGCCATCATTTTTATAAAGTCTCGTATACTTTCTATAAAGTGGTCATACATTTTCATGGACAAATAAAGAAAAGTCATGGAAGTTTTCAAGCACAGTCAAGAAACAACAGTCTTGGAATTCTTATCAGAAAGTTTACAAAAAATATATATACAGTCATGAAGTGGCTATAAATTACTCTTCATATTTGCAAAGACTTGAATTGAATAAGTGCGTGATTCAAAAACTAAGAACTTGAATACGAGTCAGGAAGACAGTCCATGACTCTCTGCGAGAATTTTTAGAGGAGCGCTCAGCGGGGCTCAGAAACAAATTCACATTGATATGAGTGCAGTAGACACTGGATGAAGATTCAGTGCTCCCAAAACTCGGATCTTTATTCACTGCGCATGCGTCAAGTTGGCAACCACGTTGGTTACCATTGGCTTGCTTATTTAAAATGATTAAATGTGCAAATAAATTATGTACAACAAAAAGCAATTGTAAAACGCATAAAGATATTAAGAATGATTTTAAATGATTATTTATGATAAAAAAGGTATGCCTTTCTTTGAATTTAAAATCGATCGTATATTTTTACAACTAATTGCATGAAGGATTTAAATCTCCAAGATTTAGATGAGGTGAGAAATATTATTCACTTGCTACCTTATTCTGCTAGATATCAAATTCCTTTAACAAAGTTGTAGGATTATTTCTTAAACAAACATGTACAGACTTCAAAATTTTTTTTGGTATTAAGTATTCCTACGTCTTTCTCAATCTTCGCGATATTACTTATAATACACTTATTTCTATTCGAAATAAATTAGAAGATGGTTATTATTACATTGCAAGAAACTGGATGTAAGCAGATTTTATTTTCAAGTTCGTATTTCTGTACATAAAATTTTTATAAAAATATAGAAATAAAATATAAGAACGTGTCTCATAATAGAATGAAATGTGTTTGTTTTTCATTAAAATAACATTTACATAATAGCCATCTTCTTATTTATAATTTTAATAAACAACAAAAAGTTGCTTAGCTTAGAAGTTAATCGAGTCAACACTAATACTTCTTGAAACTTCTTTTTTTTCAGAAAAAAAGGTTTAGTACAATAGGATATCTGGGTTATTTTTTTCAAAAAGATGCACAACAATTATTTAAACAAATTCCTTATTTATTTGACAAAAATTTATTATTCTGATATAGAATCTAAAATACTTTTCGTGGATCTGTTGTTAAAATTGTTAAAAATTTCATTTAAAATAACCATTTTTTTAATAAGAACCTATAAAAAGTATTTTCGAATCTATCTCAATATTTCATTCATCTTTCAAGAGTGTAAACGCAAGTGAGTTCTTTCCTAAGTTAAAAATTTTGTTTATCAATAATTTATTGATATAATTTGGTAAATACATGAGTTTTATTAAAATACATTTTTTATAACGCTGCAACTTATAAACAGTGCGTCTCACAAAAAGTGCACAAAGGACAGAAAGATTGATTTTTTGTTGACTTGTTATCAATTTCTTCAATCTGGAATCCAATTCTTTAATTTAAAAAATGAGAATGAGTCAATTTAATTTTTAAACAAAAATTTTATCATGTGCTACAGTACTATATAAATATTTATTTATACTACATATGAAATTGTCAGAAAATAATTTCCCTTACATGGATTTCATTTTTCTCCATAGAATCGAATGGTTATATCTCACAAATTTGAAATAATTATTTAACGAAGTGTCTCGTCGTCCCGAAATTCGGGATGACTAGCCCGTTTTCAACATTTGGCTAGTCGTCCCGAAATTCGGGATGACTAGCCCATTTTCAACATTTGGCTAGTCGTCCCAAAAATTATGTATTCTTTTTTATTTCTCTCCTTTTGAGTAAGCCGAAGATTAACAAAACTGCTATTCATCCCTAATTGAAAATAAATGTTAAAAAACGGATAGAACTAAGAGTTAGGTTATATTTTATAAAGTGTAGTCTTTTAAGCTTTAACGTATCCAAATTATGTTATGTATTTGCACTGTGTCACCGCAGTCTCAAGGTCGTTCGAAACTTTCCCATGATTTCCGTGCTCTGATTGGACCTTCCTTTGATGTGATCTATTAACTCTTGACTAGATACACTTCTTGCCTTTGTATTTAGAATCAATCATTCATTTGTAAAGCGTAAAATTCAATAATTATTCGCTCTCGCACTCTAAAACACTTTTTTGTGATCCAAGAATTAATTTAATTAATTCTACAATGATGATTTATCATAAAAAATTTATTTAAACATTTAATAATTCCCAAAAATCAAGTTCTTTACTGCCAATGAGACTGCCGATGCGACGCATGCACAGTACAGTTGGGGAGCCGAATTGAGAGCACCGCATCTTTATTCGGTTTTTCGTTCGATTTTGCGTGTTATTGCGCGTTGGTTAACGATCACGTGACATATAGATCAGCTGTTCTGTGTGCCGGCCTATACTGGCCGTAACACCCCTACCCCTTTTCCAACGCCTCGTGGAGGCGAAAAGGCACCCCTGTGACTAGTCACAGAAATAATGTAAGGTAACACCCC